>SCLG01001052.1:0-11048 GCA_004367875.1 Oikopleura albicans
TTCATCTTGACTACCAATAACGTAAAATAGCAGATCAACATTGGATTTGTAAGTAATTGTGAAACCATCAAGCAAAAGAATTTCATCGTCCCGTTTCCTTGTCTTTTCGAAAATTTTCTTTTCAAAATCCTAAAAAATCTCATAATAAGAAATTTGAGGTGAAACACATTTTAATGACTAAGTAATACTTAGTAAGTATGCTTAATCGATTAATGAATTCATTTCATACATACTGTCTCAATACGGACGATTTATTATGATACTTCACCCCAATACGGATGCTATTTTCGAGAATCAAAAACGTCCGTAAGGACTGAACTTATGTAAAAATCAATTTTAAAAGACATAATGTGCCTGACGCATACATTATAATCACAAAAATAAATTAACGGAAAATCGGAGTGACTCCGCGAACCGAAAAAAAAAATCGCCCTTAAGGGTTATAATTCGCCGGTGCTGCAATGGAATTTTTTCGTCAGGGGATGCGCTACCATCTGGTCGTTTTTTTTTTAATTTTGGGGGACCCTCGAAAAAAAAACTTGGGACAGACAAGAAGAAAGCATGTACCTTTTGTTCGCGAAGTGTTGAAAAATCGTCACCGAAGTATCTTGCAATCAGTCGATTCCCGTCATTATCCATTACGATAATTCCACCTAAACATTCGTCTTCAGAACAAAGTAATTTCAACGAGAACCCATGTGTCTTATTTTGCATATTGCTCTGATGCAGTTATAAGTTTTTTAGACACCGGTGACCGGAGTCCTTCAAAGAAAATGTTTTTCGAACAAAAGTTTATTCAAAGAATACTTCTTTCTAAAACTGTGTTCAAAATTACTTTTCTGAAGATGATGAAAACCGAAATACAAAAAGAACAAACTTTGAGTTATTTTAGTAACATACATGTATCTCATTTGATAAAATCTTGTGATTAGATTTTTTGACCACAGTTACTACAGTAGTACCACAGTAGTACAGTCTTTTACTAGTTTTTTTACAACAGTGCTTCACTACAGTTTTTACCACAGTTTTTATCATGTTTTTTTTACCACAAAGTTTTTTTTATAATTTTTTACCACAAAGGTTTTTGTTTATAATTTTTTACCACAAATTATAATTTTTTTACCAAATTTTTTTTTGCCAGAACTTTTTCATGGATTTCCTAACAAATTTTTTTGCGATATCCAAAAACATGTCATAAAAATAGATTTGACTTCGAACCCACAAGGAATCCTTACTACGGATTTTCAATCCTTTTCACAAAAATCACTAAAGAATCTTTGTCATCAAAACGTCCTCGTCAAAAATAATTTATTTTGTTTTAATTTCATCACTTACCGACGGTATACAAAGATGGCGTTGGTGTTCCCATAGTCTTGGACGTTTTTTTCTCTAAATTTTTACCAAACGTAAAAAAAAAAGTAAAAAAAAAGAAATCCCGTCGATAGTCGACGTGTCCTTTGAAGGACGGTGATTGGCTTAGGCTAACCCACGTCAGTCTGTAATTCGATTTGATTGGCTCGTTGAAAAAACTCGCTCTCTTCGTTCAAAAATCTAATTTCGATAAATGATTCAGATATCGTGAAAATAAAAAACACGGGGGGAAAATTGAGAGATAAAAGAAAAAAATAAACTGGAAGAAATTGAGATATTAGGAAGATAGAGATGCTTGAGAGTTATGTGGTGATTTTGGACTATATTAATGATATTCTTAACCAATACTGGGATGTTACAGTCCCCTTCGCTTTATTCGCCCTCGTTATTGCCATGGTTGTATTTGCCTGGAGGTCTACTGAAGGTTAGTTGCGAGATACAAAACTGATGAAATTTTTACGAGAAAGTCATTTGATGTTTGTTTTCGGCACGGAAGATATTTTTTNGGGGAAGGAGTTTTTGGGAACCCGTAGGGGGAAAATGCGCGTAAATAAACACGCACTTAAAAAATTCACAATAATTCGCAATAATTCAAAAAAACTGGTAAAGCCAAGTTGTAGAGCTCGTCAAACTACGTCGATCTGACTATTCAGAAATTGATTTTGGCCACCAGGGCCCACTAGAGAGCTGTTTAAAGTATCCAACCTACGCAAAAAATAACACCGTCAAGTTGAGGGGGGTACCAATACCCGTTTTAAATCGACGAATAAACCCAGTTGCGTGTCTATTTACACGCACTTCCCCCTGTGAGTTAAATTTACTTAGGCCCTAAATACATTTTCCGGGGGTTAAAGAACTTCGTGTAAACATTTTTGGAGAGAGAAATCAAGCTATAAATGATGGAAATCCCACAGGGGTCTTGTTATTAGGTCTGAATTTTTGACCTTGTCAAGTCAGGTCATGTCACTTTTTTCAACATAAATCATGTCTTTCTAGACCTTTTTTTTGGAGCGAAGAGTCTTCACTGAAGACCCCCCTCTATATTTTTACTATAGATTCTATAGTATAGAAGTCATGTCTTTTTACAATTTTTTTCTATAAAATCATGTCTTTTTACAATTTTTTTCTATAAAATCATGTCTTTTTACAATTTTTTCTATAAAATCATGTCTTTTGAACTTTTTTTTTCCGACAGTCAAACAATTTTTTTCAAATGGTTATAAAGTCAAGTCTTTTTTAGTGCATTCTATTTTAATATCATACATGTATTTGTAAACCAAGGGTTACGCACCTCCTTAAGGTCAAGTCAGTTTTTTTTTGGGTAGGACCCTATAACCAGACCCCTGGAAATAAATAGGAAAATGATGTTTTTTTACAAGATAAGTTATGAAAACGTTTCAAGACATTCTCATTGTTTTCGACACTGATAAGATATTTTAAAGCTCAGTGCAACAGAAATAAATTGTTAAAACATACTCTCAAACAAAAAAACTATTCAAAATTTGACTTTGTATTTATTAGATATAATTTTACTGGCCACTGATTCTTTATTATTGTCATTAGACTTGAAAAAGTTGGCCATTCCAAGTTGGAATTTCCAACCGGTCGATATAATGTGGAATGATTTATGTAATATCTATATTATATATAGAAAAATGGTTAACCGTAAACAGTTATGATTTTATAACTTACGGAATCCCAAATTTTCCATCTCATGTGATATAAATTAGATGTATTTTTCTGTTATGGTAGCTTAATTCCCACTAGACTCTAGTGACTAATATTTTTTGACTTTGATTCAGTAAATTGTAATTTTTTGGTAAAATATATTCGAAATCTCATGTGTTCTTTTTTAATTTAGTCCATCTTTCATTTCAAATTTTAACAGTGCCCCTATAATTTATTGGTTTGAATTTGGTACAGGAGGCGTTGTTATAAGGTCAACCATTTGGACCGTTATAAGGTCCAGTCAGTTTTTTTGGAAGTCAGATTTTTTTGAGAAGCATGCTTTTTGGAAAAAATGTTTAGAATCATGTCTTTTCCTGGAAAAAATGTTTAGAATCAAGTTTTTTCCTGGATGAACACCTCAGCCCTATATAAATCATGTCTTTATGCCCTTGATTTAAAATCATGTCTTTTTGAACTTTTTTATTTTTTGGAAAAAAATTTAAGTCGTCGATTTTTTTCCAGGTGGTTATAAGGTCAAGTCAGTTTTTTCAAAGTACATCAAGGTCAAGTCAGTTTTTTCACAATACATTAAGGTCAAGTCAGTTTTTAGACCTTAACCTTATAACCAACCCCTCTAATGGTTATACCAAATTGGACGTATTATTAATAGAGTCGGTGCGATACGGTACCAGAGTTAATTTCCAGCATGCCAAACGCTGCCCACAAACTTCGATTTTTTGGATACGAAAAGTTTTTTTTTTATAAATAATCAAAATGGAATAAGTGATTATTAAAATTTCCTGAATACAGTTTACACGTGTTAACCTCCGAAACATTTAGTAAACACACCAGACGAAGTAACTGGTCAATTTACAATACCTGGTCGGGGAACATTCAATGTTGTCAATACGGAGCCAAGTAATGTTATAAATCACACGGGTGTTCGACTTCGTAATATCCAATCAACGTCGAGTGAGCCGTCGTCGACATCATCGGCGGAAGAGTCCGGTGCGACCACAACGACCACATCTTCACCACCAGCCCAACCGGTTTATGACCGCGGTAATCTGGATGAGGAGCCAGTTAACATACGGGTACGGTTCTTGGACGAATCCGTTCAAGCATGCTCCTTTCGTCCCAGCCAATCGCTTGGTGACTTCAAACGTGAGTTTTTGGAATTGAATTTTCACATTTTTAACGCGGAAAGAAAATGTTTAGACCAAACACTTAAAAAATAATTAACACCAAATGTTTATAGGAATCATTCATATTTAATACAAATTTTGTAAGGAACTGTCTGGATTAGTTTAAAATACAAACTTTATAAGGACGGCACCGCAGTTTTCAGAGAAAACGTGTTTCGAGGAGATTTAAAAATAATGTTTTTTGAGGAGCAGATTTTTCAGGGTGAATTTCAAATACGCTTTTAAAATGCTGCTCCTGGTTAACCAATTATGTTTTAACGTACGAAACCTTATCTGAATAAAACGTTTATGGTGGAACCTCCATGAAAAACGTTTTCTTAGAAAGACCGGTATGCCAATAACCACTAATATAGAATCTATATTATAGATCAATGGTTATATGGAGAATAGGTTGAATTGATGTTACAATTTCTTTGCTAGGTACCGACTAAATTGGTATCATGTATTTTTGGTCGAAAATATAAGAGGTCAAAATGTATAAGTGAGAATTCGACGCAAATTTGCGTCGAATTTTGATTTATTCCGTTTACACTTTCGACCAGCCAAATATTGACGTACAGTCAGGGGTTTCTCGATGTGCATTTTCGATTTTCGAAAAACGTGCACATCGAGAGGAACATGCACATCGAGAGAGACATGCACATCGAGAGAGACATTGCTCCTAGTACACACGGACAATATGACCATATTTCTAGAGGATGTGGTCAAATAAGTCTATAAACGCGTTTTTCGGATTGTGCAGAATAAATGCTACCATATGAGTCCAAACTTGATAAAAATATATTTTGTAATTTCCAAATAAGCATTTTCGGTGAAAGAGAATAGGGCAAGTCTTTATTTACAATTTCAAAAAAAGTAGTCAACGCTTTTAACGTTTGAAAAAATTTGTAATCGAAATTTGTTTTAAAATACGGGTTGATTTTTTTTTCCATATTGTCCTACAGTCTTATGATAGTCATTCTTCAAATTTTTTGGCCATATTTTTTCGTAAATATTTATCTGGATATTTATCCACCGTCTTATCTTTCCTTTTATCATTTTTTTAGAAATGCGACAATGCATTTCTCTGTTTTATTACCAAAATTACGCTTTCAGTAGATCTTTTTGGCCAAAAAATATTAAACATGTCACTTGGAAACTCTTTGTGCACACAAAAAATACAAAAAAATGAACATCGAGAAGGATTTTTTCAAAACATCGACCTGGAAAAAGTGCACATCGAGAGGTTTATTTGAAAAAAAAATGGTCTGAAAAAAGGTGCACATCGAGAGGTATTTACAAATTTTCGTGAAAAAGTGCACATCGAGAGAGACATGCACATCGAGAGAGTGCACATCGAGAGACCCCTGACTGTATATCAAAATTTGCGTCGAATTCTCACTTTTTCAGGCAGTTCACGGAAATAATTATCACGCAAAAACGGTTAACGGTTAAAAAATTTTATTTCTTAGTGGCAACGTTTGATTATTTTTCTATATTATTGAAAACAAACTTAACATAAAATATTTTTTATTGCCCGCTAGGACGACTAATATGAAACAATTGTTCTAACAGTTTTTTCCCGAATACATGTCTTTATGTATAATCAGTATTTGGATTTCTACTATATACACAATTGCTACATGTTTATATGAAACCCAGGTACACATTTTCACTTGGTCTTCTTATAAAAAAAATTATTTGGAAAATCTTCTTTGGAAAGAAGTCATTTGTTCACCAAAAAACGGCTTTTTTCCAAGAAATTGGACTTCTCTTGTTAAAGATTTCTCCCAGTTTTGTAAATTTAAAAATTAATATTTTATCATCAAAAGACGTAGTTTGAATATGCGTTTATTATTTCTTGTCTGCAAACTCTAAACCCAATCTGGTTAAGTTCAAGCCTAAAAAGGCAACTGACTATTTATAGTCAGTTCGGCTAAGGAGAGTTAAGAAGTACTATTTAGTACCTCATATCATGTCAGACGGTATTCAATTTGTAATTTATTCTGATTCAAAATTGGCCATATTTGTATCCAAATGACCTGAATGTATTTGTTTTTAAATAAAATAACCAAAATCCTGCGACAGGGCGGCATCTTGCCAATAAAACACAAATTTGCGTTTTTTGAAGAAACATTTATAAAAAAACGCTCTTTAGTTCGAAATTGGTCAAACGTTGAAGAGCGAAAGCGTTTGTGTTTGATTTACGCGGGGAATCCGCTACGTGATGATTCAATAAAAATGTCGCAGGTCGGATTGAAAGAGGGCGACACAATGCATGGCTTCTTCAAAGCTACTCCGCCGCCAGATGTCTCATCGGACTCCTCAACCACCAACAACAACGGCCCCGGCGGCAACCTGGGCGGCGAACTTGATGATGACGATTTCGAAGAACTTGCCCGATATTTTCTGCCACTTGCTGGATCCCTTCTAGGTAAATGTGAATTATTATGGAAATCGAAGTTTTACAATTTTTTTCTCTCAAAGGAAAACGTGAAACTTTAAGAGAAACGTGAAATAGGAAAACTTTTTAAAAGTACATTCCCGACCTTCTTGATGTGCATATTGCGGTTCCGAAAAACGTGCACATCAGAGCAGTCGGTCATCATGGTTTTTCTGTTTTTTTTTTGCTGAAAAAGTCCACATCAACTTGGGAGTGTAACATATTTTGTTTTCATCTTTGTTTTAATTTTCCGTTTTTTCTAACTTCTTTGTGTTTAAATTTTATCATCGATTGAAAATCGCTTAACAGTACATATTTAGTCATGACCTGGTTTTACATGTTTTCCTCGCCAATCGCAATAAGTATATCGACGCTGGCGGCATTACTGTTCATCACCGCAATATACACTGGTTTCGCCGTTTACAACTATCGCCACTTGATATTCTGAGTGCTCATGAGCATTTTTTTTTGTCACGAGCAGTCAACATTCACTGTTAATTGTAAAAAAGGGCCATCTAGGCGGTGTATGTGTCTAGATAAAGACGAATCTCACGATGTTTCAAATACAAATATAATGTTTACTAAGTTATTTCGCGACTACAGTGATGCATTTGGTATAAAAGTACTATATATATTGTTATAAATTGTGAATGAGTTTTAAATAAACAAATCATTCACTTTTTTGTGGTAGGACCTTATTTTGATGGGACCCGAATTTCGCCGGGCGCTCCTCGTAGTACCATTGGTCACTTATTTTAAGTTTACGTTTTTTTGTAAATTCCAGTTCAAATGGAAGTTACCAGGTTTCCAGGTGATTTTGTTCGGTGAAATTCTAAAATCCGATTCAAAACTCCAAAATTGTGAGTACCACTTGACTTAAGTTAGTGGTAAGTTACTTACTAACCAAAAAAAAAGTGACTATAGGACTTATTACGGCCACGAATAAACCCACGCTTGCATATATTAATCTTAACCCGTCCCCGTACGTGTTGCTTTTTTTGAGGTACATTGCGCTCAAGGAGCCAAAAAGTATATAAAAAAAATACACGAACACGACGTGAGAAAAAGTACCTGACTAAAAAGCGGTGTTCTTTCGATTGAAAATATTTTCAATAGTTTGCGATATTTTGTTTTTTTTCTACGCGTGCTAATCCGAGAGCACTTTTGCTCGCGAGCGCAGCATCATTTTTTTTCATTGTTTTTNTGATGCATTTGGTATAAAAGTACTATATATTATATATATAATATATATATTGTTATAAATTGTGAATGAGTTTTAAATAAACAAATCATTCACTTTTTTGTGGTAGGACCTTATTTTGATGGGACCCGAATTTCGCCGGGCGCTCCTCGTAGTACCATTGGTCACTTATTTTAAGTTTACAGTTTTTTGTAAATTCCAGTTCAAATTGAAGTTACCAGGTTTCCAGGTGATTTTGTTCGGTGAAATTCTAAAATCCGATTCAAAACTCCAAAATTGTGAGTTCCACTTGACTTAACAAGTTAGTGGTAAGTTACAACTGGTAACCAAAAAAGTGACTATAGGACTTATTACGGCCACGAATAAACCCACGCTTGCATATATTAATCTTAAACGGATAAACTATACAAAATTTGCTGTACTAACTATTTCTGATAATCTAGGCTCGACTTGCATGGCCGTCATATACATGATACAACATACAGCGGTGCTAAACTGACTATTCGCTTTATACCGAGCGTCCGCATTAAAAAAAGACAGTCATTTTTGTTGGGTTTCTAGAATTTTCAAACCAAGCAGGGCGCTCTAGAAAACCCAAATCACGGACAATCGGTAATACCGTCCCCAAAAAGCCGACCCAATAATTCACGTGTGGCCAATCCGAAAACATAAAAAGTCCCTCTGAACAGAATGTTGACACATCTGATTGAGCTGATTCTCAGGGTTAACTCCCAGGAGCATATTTCTTTCACTGATGCATTTCGCTTTATGTAACGCTGTTTAAATTGCGCATGCGCAAAGATGACAGAGTCAGTTTATAATTGGATAAGAGATGAAACAGATACGAAATATGCGTAAACTATTGAATTTTATGTCAAAACTAACCAAACAATCGACTTCAAGCTGGCTAATTAATCGTTTTATCTTTCACACTTTTTCGCTGAGTACTTTGTTCAACAATATTATTCGATAAAAAATATTGTTCATAAATTGTACATTTTTATAATGATCATTTAGGTCTAATGGTATTTTTTGTATTTAGAATGGAAAATGAAGTTGAAAATTGTATAGGTATGTTTGTATCTGATAATAATTTTATTACAGGACGTGTGGTAGTCAGTTAATTGGCATCTTGCGCCACCGACTGGTCTAATTGGGCATGTTTCTCAACAGTTTTTAGGGTTAAACTTTCTGAATCAGAGGTCGGCACTTATTTGCCCTAGGCCAAGTTTGGGGGGGTTAAAAGTGCTAAAGAGGTATTATAAATTTGTTAGTTATAAGGTCAAGCTAGTTTTTCTATCGGTACATACTTGTTGAAGGAAAATTATGGCTCTCGGTTTTGGCTGGTTTATACGTAGGGTGGTGGCATGGGATACAAGGTACACGAAATTTCAGTTGAGCTTCGTTGAGCTAATATAGGAGAGCCAAAAAACTAGAATTTTCACGCTTTTTGTAGTTTAATTTCTAACCGGTACAATTTGGAGACTTCTAAATGTAACCATCGGCTCCGCAGGGGTCGATTACCCCTAAAAGTAATCTTAATTGGTAAAGTAAAGCAACTTCAAAATTGGGTAAAAATCCAAGGCGACCACCCTAGTTATACCGTTTAATCAGTTTGTACATACCAATTATATCAATATGGCTTTTCTACAACTGTCCACTAAAAATGATATCATAGCGAACATTTCCATGGAAGAGCAAATCGACACTTTGCCGAGCGTTGAGGAGCGGTTGGCGGCGTTGCGTCCATCCCGCCAGCTCCTCGAATTTTACCGCCGAAAAGTCGAAGAGTTGGAAAATGAGCACGATGGCCTTTCGCTCAAACTCGACGGATATTCAAAACTTTGTGAAAATGAGATTCAGCTCGACCGAACCATTCGTCAACGCGAAAAGGAAATTGCCGACTTGCAGAAAGCACTGTCTGACTTGCAGGTGAATTGAGCCCATTGGTTAAAAATAATTTCATTTGTTATGAACACTATTTGTGTGGAGAGTCAGTATGCATTCGTTAAATTTTATTCCTAATTATTATGTTTTTGCAACAAATATGTATTGCTGTAGCACTTGTGTTTTGGAAAATTATGAAAAAAATGAGCAATTACAAATGTTATTCCATATTTGGAATAACGAAAAACAAAGGTTAGAATGGACATCATATGAAAATAACAAAAATAGCTAACAAATTAAAAATTAATAATTTTGTGTAAATTTGTAAAAAAAACAGTCTCTAGAAATAAATTTTATTTCGCCAAAATGTGTATAAATTTCAGAGAAATAAATCGTCATGTGATGTACTTTGAGATCATCAGAAATTGAGATTTTGAGGACTTGAATCATAAATTATGATTCATAATAAACGTTACTTATAGTTGTAGTACTTACACCACCTAACAAGTTATCTTAACAACTTTTTTTGCTCAAAAGGTGTTTAGAATTGAATTTTGTTAAGATAATAGGGTAGGGCATTTGATAATATAATTGGAAATCGCGATAAGTTTCCTCCACAAAGTGTTTATATAACCCAACTTTGTTAAGATAACTGGTTAAGGCTAGGCTGTACATATAAATCAAATTAATTCAAAACAAACATTCAGGTGTTTCTATTAAAAGAAAGAGAGCAAAATCTCCGTCTCTTTTCCGAAAACGACAAATTGCGAATCCGCGAATTGGAGGATCGCAAAACAATGCAGCATCTTCTAACTATAGCCGGGCCGGCGGTTGCCGAGTGTTCCTATTTCCACAAGGAGCCGCCTAATGTCATTGTCGTACGCGAGCACAATGCGCCCGATAAGGGTGGGTTTTTATACTCAATATTATAATAAGTTATTATTAATAACCGTCGAACCGATAGATGCATTTATTTTCTTTATTAATTTTAAATCTGGAACAAAAAAGCCCCTTGAATGGGCATTTTTATAAACCACATGATCATAGCAACCTTTGTTTTTTTACAATTAGACTACTAGAGTTAAGTAAAAACCCAGGAAGTACAACAACTCTCGAAAAGTTAGCTCAGACACAGCCGACTCTGGGTGCCTTACCGATGCATTCGAACCACGCCAACCGGTTAAACCATCAACCATGGGCATGGCGCATCCAAGAAAAACTCAAAATTCAGATTTTCAAAACTTTCGCGTCGAAAATAAGCGATCAACGGGGCCCAGTCAGGAGCGCATCAATG
>SCLG01001053.1:0-18583 GCA_004367875.1 Oikopleura albicans
AAGTTTTGTGGTTATGCCATACACGTGTCAGTAATAGGTTAATTAGGTGGTTGACGGTCAAGGTCATTTTTCAGTAATTTAGCTGCTCAACGATGCTTGGAACCATTCGGAACTTTTTACGCGCAATTTTCCATATTTATTTTAGCACCGCAGTTTTTGAAAGAAAAACTTTCACTATAAAAATATTATTAAAAAAACATTTATCAAAAGTTGTCACTAAACAAAACAAATAAATAAAAAAATCACAAAATTTTTGGCGTTGATCAAAGTATCCGGGATACTGTATCCCCCATTTGAAAGCCTTAAATCAATTTTATTACGCGTGATCACGGGACAGGGTGAACTTGAGCCAAAACTGGATTAGTCTACTACATGTAGTAGCTACAGTCCATTTTTATGGTCGAATGATCAAATTACTTTTTTTTGAAAAAAAAATTGTTTTTCAACTTATATGCGAAATAAATGAAAAGTTTGCCAAATTGTCGGGAGCGCACGGGTTAAATAAAGAAAGCCATGTTACAGGGCCCATGTTAAAACAAAAAGATTAGTTCTCTAAACACAAAAAAGTAACATATTTGTAGTATTTTATAGCGTTATTTTATAGCGTATTTTATAGCGTTTTACTGTAGGTACAGTTTGTAAACAATGTGTCGGACCGGTCCTTAGAGTAGAGTATTATCAAGGTTCTAAAATACTTGTGCAAGACTTGACATTGGCGGCCACTAATTGGACACAATCTGAAGAGTCCCATATTTTCGGCATTTCAAATGGGATAGAAAAGGGTCAGTGCTTGGACCCGTCAATTTTGATTCCAGTTCTCTTTTGATGTTAGAAAAGCGACCATTGTCACAAAACAAATACTATGTTTTCCCTGTTGAATGTTTTGAAAGAATCTATGAAAAATGGCCGCCCATGAAAGGCCGATTTTTCCTCGAATAAACGTTTTTAACAAGAGTATTGGTAAAGAGGTGTATAATTAGACTACCCGATAATTAACAAGGTGCGCCGTTAACACACATATTTGCCGCGAATAGGTAGAACAATATTTAGGGCTGCTTGTTGAGACCGCAACTTGCGAATTTTATAAGTTTATAAAAATTTTATAACTTTATAAAAAAAAAATAAAAGTATATATTGACATAGAGTTGGTATCAATTTGTTATCGATTTGTTATCAATTTGTTATCAATTTGTTATCAATTTGGTAAAATAATAATCGGCCAAAAAACTTACCAGACATACCTAGGGCTCTCAGAAAGGGCAAAACCGAAACAAGGGAATACAGTATGAAGAAGGGCTCATATGGAGAACATATAACTGGTAAAAAATCCAAATGGATAACGACATATTTTTACCAAGACCTCTATCTGCCAATTTAGAATTTTTTGTCGTCGAAAAAATTGTCGAAATGGGCCAAAGATAAATGTGAAGAAAGGCAAATGTAGATAAACGCGAATCCGACCCAACAAAAACGCCAAAAATGTAGTTTTTGTAAAAATTCACGAGCAAATGAAAAATTCAAACTCGTTTACTAAAGTCTCGCGTTTTCCTCCTCAATAAGTCATTTCCGACTGTCATAGTAATTTAGACAAATTAGGTTATTACAATTATTGATTATGTTGCGCATCTCGTTGCGATCGTTGAACATTTATCCGGTTATGTTAATTCACCCCAGGTACAAGCTTCACGTGTGTAATTATATAGTTTAATTGTAAAACCAGAGCTTCCCAAAATTGTTATCTTAAGCAAAAATTGTTACTTTAAGAAGGTAGGGTTAAATAGAAAAATGTTCAAATAGTGTTACCTTGGGCTTTTGAATTGCGCAATTTGTAAAATATTACGTAATATTTAGTTATTTTTTGTTACTTTAAGTAGAAAGGAGGTCATAGAATTGCGCAAATTATAACTTTTGAGGGTGGAGAATTTGAGGAACGGGACTGTTATAAGCAAAATATAATGTATGTGACAGTCATTCTTATGTTCTTTATAAAGTGTGTTTTGATAGCATTTTTAAAAATAAAGCGTGGCCTTTTCGAGTATGTTTGGTTGACTTCCTAACTTGTCTTAAAATGATTTTCAGTCAATTATAAAGTGACAAATTCGTTGACCTGGCTGCACTTTTTGACAGATTTAGTAGAATAAACTCAGCATTAGAACGTCTATTGAATTTATGGCGCAACAATGAATAAAATGAAATCACGTCTATTCGAACAATTGTTCACAAAATATTGTGAGGTAAAACGTAAAAACGCATGACGTATTTTGCTATTCAAATGTTATTACCGATATTTTGAAAATGCAATTTTTTCATCTATAAACCCCACCTCCATCGTTTGTTGCTGAACACAGCTTTTCTCCACCGTTATTTAAATATGGCTGAATTTAACTGGCATGCGCCATACGGGCGATCAATTGAGACCCCGCGCCATTTAAGTTCCCACGCATTTTTCGGCGGGAAATAAGAACTTTTTATATACACCCCCTGCGCCGTTATCTTGTCACCCGTTATCTTGCAGATTTTCCCGTTGGCTCCGTTATCTTGCAGATTTTTTTCGGCCAATTTTCCAGGAATCCCTATCTTTATGTGTTAAGGCCTGCGCTGTTATCTTGCAAATATCCCCGTTCGCTCCGTTATCTTGCGGATTTTTTTCATGCGATAGTTGCAAGATAACAGCGCAGGGGGTGTATTTTTGTGTTTAGTACAAAACTTTTATCTACTACTCTGCGTTTTACATGAATTTCCGCTGTTTTTTCTTTAGTATTTTCTAGATAACCAAACTCGTGTTTTTTCCGCATGTCAAAAACTCGAAAATCGCCATCTCGAAAATGCGGGAGAAAAGATGGCGGAAGTTCATGTAAAACGCCGAGTAATATGTTTTTTATACTTTTTGTGTTTGTGAAAGTTTTGGTGCCTAGCGTCATTTCGTTTTTGGGTGTGTAGAGCATACATGGAGCGTGTTTCTGTTTTTGTGCGGTTTTCAGATATGAGAAACGCGGCGGCGGCTACTTCCCTTTTTGATAAATTTAGCGATAAGAAATGGTGTTTGTTAATGAATTTGCCATGTTTAGAATGACTTTCAAGTTTTCCAAGTAGAGAAGTCCACCGCTGTTCAATTCAACTGTTAACTCCCAAGGGTCTCATCGTGCAGATCTCTATATCACTGAATATCTCGCGGAATCGGATTTGTATGAAAAATCGCTGATCGACGTATCGAACGAATTTTGGAGACAATAATTTTTGTCAAACAAATCGAATTTTTTTTTTTTGGAATTTACATAAAATTTTGATCAACATTGAACTCCTTATGCTCGAATACCTCAAAGACATTATTTCACAGACACATTTTCTTAGTAACTTTTTGAGCTCTACAATTTGGTTAAAAGAGTTTTTTTTGGCAAATTGCCCAATATTGGCTCTAGGCGTTATTTTGATTTTGTGATTACAATTTTTATAAAAATTTTCTATCCCTATTCAAAGTTCATAAAAATTTTCCATACAAGTTAATTTCATTAACAATCGTCAATTTGACATTCTTTTATCTTTTCATAAAATTATGCTCAATTTTGTGACGGAATGAAAATAACCCCTATAAGTCGCTGCGGTTTCCTATTGCTACCCTTCCAGTAATTGGAAAGAGATGGGAAATAGATTTAGAACTTACTCGACGATAACAACCGCTAATGATGGGTAACGTTGTTAGAATTTTTACGTTGA
The DNA here is from genome assembly GCA_004367875.1 of Oikopleura albicans. Lineage (NCBI taxonomy): Eukaryota > Metazoa > Chordata > Appendicularia > Copelata > Oikopleuridae > Oikopleura > Oikopleura albicans. The sequence continues at coordinate 3,715 of SCLG01001053.1, forward strand.
TATGTTAACAATTTTAATCACTTTGGGAAGTTATTTTTCGGAAAAACGAGATAAAACTAAATATGTGGGAAGATCGGTAAATACTTTTTGATATTTGCGACAAATTTCAGATATACCGTGTATCAAACCCGCCACGTAATTAACATTTTTTCCCGTCAATCAAACCCGTAAACCGGCCACTTTTGGACCATATTTCCGAGAGAACATTATTTAACGATTAAAAACCTGTTAACCGGTCAGTTTTTGAAAAAAACTACTGGCTGGTTAACGGCGTATCCAATTTCTCCGTTTACTTAATGCCCCATTTTAACTCTTGGCATTTTGTTGTTATATTTATTTAACACCTTCCAGTTTTTTTATTATAGCCAACAATTATCAAGATATATTTTCGATAATATTTTAACCGCAACTAGCCAACTCAACGAAAAACGAGCTGACAGCTTTTTCCGAAAGTTTTGTGGCCGAAACCAAAGAGTGACTTAGCGCGGTTTTTCAAGGAACATTTTTTTTTGTTCTCAGCGCTGTTAGTTTTAATGCAATTATAATTCCATATTTTTGGTTTGTAAACGAAATTAAAACGGGCCCGAACATACGAGGCAATATATGCGTCAACTAGGGCGGTTTAGACCAATAGAAAGCTATGAACTCTAATTTGAAATTATTTTCACCGTGATGCCTTAATATCTGAAGAAATCAACATAACGAATTGAAATTTTTGAAGAAAATTTGATTCTGCAATTTGAATAAGTACTTTTCAGCGAAATTTATTTTCGCGAGTCTCTAGGGTTAACAACGTGGTCGCAAACTACGGGCCGATTTATTGTAGAAATGCAAAGCTTATTAGAATTAAGAACCAAATTGAGTAAGTCTCGGCATTTTAATACACCCCCTGCGCCGTTATCGGGTCACCCTTTATCGGGTCAAAACACGTTATCGGGTCAAAATTTTCCAGCCAGGCATTCCGCCTACGCCCTGCGCCGTTATCGGGTCAAAACCAGTTATCGGGTCAAAATATGTCTTCGAAATGTTGACCCGATAACGGCGCAGGGGGTGTAACTTATTACGCTGTCCTAGTAGATCATTTTGAAAATCACAACTTCCGCTTTGTTAGAAGTTAGGGAGCCTTTGGAAAATTTATGTCTCCATTTTCAAGAAAATTCATCATTCGGATTTGATTAGCGAAAGTCATACTGGATTAAAAAACTTTTAAACTTTAAAGAAAAGATGGACCATCATTTTTAGACGCGGACAGCCTAGCCGTTATCTGGGGAATCCAATCTTTTTTGGAGATTTTTTATTCAAATTCTCTTGGGAACGGTTACTAATTGAACCCAAATGTCATTTTTGAAGAATCAGATTAGTTTTTATCCCGAATAAAAGTGACATTGCTATCTTGACACATCTCATATTCCGTTCATGGATCTGTCTGCGTTTCAAATTGCGTTATAATGTGGAGCTTAGAAGTTCTAAAGACGGATTTGCTATTTTCTATTTTCGAAATACAGTTTGAAAGATGTTTCGGATGTGGAAAATTATTTATCCCGCCGGTTCGTGACAAGTTGTACCGATTTGAGCGTAATCTGAAATCCAACGAGCATTATTCGACCACCGGGTCACCACCCATTTAAACATCTTTCCTGGTCTGCGTTTGTTCTGTGTTTTTATGGCACAGCCTGATTTGGGAGATAACAGAAAAAAGCGAAACCCGAGTGGAGCGAAAATAAAAGGGATGGAGCTGAAAAGTGTGATATCTGAAAAGGTCGAAACTTGAAAAAAGATATTTTTTGGAAAACAACCTTTTTAGGCCTTTTGGTCAATATTTAACTCTCAGGGGGAAGGACTTTTGGATAACCCGTAGGGAGAAATTGTGAGGACGTATGCAGACACTTCAAAAATCACAATAATTCGCGATAATTCTGACGGAACTGGTAAAACCAAGTTGTAGAGCTCGTCACACTACGTCGATCTGAATATTGAGAAATTTATTTGGACCACCAGGGTCCCTAGAGAGCTGTTTGAAACATCCATACGCAAAAAATACCGCCATTGGATTTTCCTCGAAAAGTTGAGGGGGTCAGCAATACCAATTTTGCCCTACGGGGCCCCCTTATGCCTTAAATCGACGTAAAACCAAGTATATGCACACACTTTCCCCTGCGAGTTAAAAAAATTGCCAAAAATGAATTTTACCGTTCTTGTGACGGCATAAATATCATGAGGAAAACCATAATACAGTCCCTGAGCGAAGTGTACCGTACTGAGCTGATTGGCTTTTTTGATATGAAATTGATATTTTAGTCGAATAAATTACTATTTTAGCCAATATCAACCAAAAAGTCAATGGATATGTGATTCAATTATTTAGGGTGCCGTTTAAAAACAATAACTCGAAAATGGACAGTAAACGGCGCACCCTGTTTGAATTTTTTCTCAAGTGAAATTGAAATACTTGTACGGCGTATCCGAGACACTTTGATAACACATAAATACTTGGGAATTTATTATTAAATGGGGGTTGACTTGGAAAAGTTATACGAACGGTTGTTGATGGTGAAATTACGATCTACTTCTCCGCTGGAAACAAATCATTTATTGTTCAACTATGTTACGATCATGGCCTTGAATCTCCTTTAATAATTTGCCGTTTTCAAAAGAAGTAACGCATTCATTATAAATAAGAAAATGATTAACATGATTCTACGTAACATACCTACTACATGTTTTAATTAATATAAACCGCAATTCTCCAGTTCGAATTTATAAATATCACGTCTGAAAATATGTTTTTACCGTCCTTTTAAACAAATTACAGTATCGTCACGCTATTGTCATAAATGAACGTGCCAATACACACTTTTATACGGCACCGACTGAATGGGAATAACTTCTAAAAAGTCGAAAGCGGAATCCGTCGAAAATTTTTCGACGGATTCCGCTTTATCCACTTTACCCTTTATCACCTTTACACCTTATCACCTTTACACTTTATTACCTTTACACGTTATCCACCATAAAAATTCGATGAAGAAAAATAGCTAAAATTGTCACATACCTATACATGATTTTTTCCAAAAATTTTCGACATTTTACCCTTTATCCACTTTCCACTTTATCACCTTTACACGTTATTACCTTTACCCTTTATCCACTTTACACCTTTTTTTCCACATATTCCGCTTAAGACATTTTACCCTTTCGACATTTAAGAAAAGTTTCCGATTCAGTCNTAAAAAAATGTTAACCCAAAATATTTTCTCCGTTTTCCAGTTTCACCGTTTTCCAGTAGTGCCCTTTTGGTCAATATTAAAAAAAAATTGCCAAATTAATTTCACCGTTCTTGTGCAGTTACGGCATAAATATCATGTATAAGACCATAAATTATACAGTCCCTGAGCGAAGTGTATAGTACTGAGCTGATTGGATTTTTTGATATAAAATTTATATTTTAGTCGAATAAATTACTATTGTAGCCAATATCAACCATAAAGTCGATGGATATGTGATTTAATTTCAATAGGGGTGCCGTGTTGACGTAAGCACTTAAATAAGTTTAAATAATAGCTCAAAAATGGACGATAAACGGCGCGCCGTATGCACCCTATGCATTTGAATTTTTTCTCAAGTAAAATTTTAATACTTGTACGGCGTATCCGAGACACTTTAATAACACATAAATACTTGGGAATTTATTATTAAATTGGGGGTGACTTGTAAAAGTTATACGAACGGTTGTTGATGGTGAAATTACAATCTACTTCTCCGCTGGAAACAAATCATTTATTGTTCAACGATGTTACGATCATGGCCTTGAATCTGCTTTAATAATTTGCCGTTTTCAAAAGTAGAAACGCATTCATTATAAATAAGAAAATGATTAACATGATTCTACGTAACATAGCTACTACATGTTTTAACTAATATAAACCGCAATTCTCCATTTCGAATTTATTAATATCACGTCTCAAAATACGTTTTAATCGTCTTTTTAAACAAATTACAGTATCTTCACGCTATTTTCATAATGGAACGTGCCAATACACACTTTTATACGTGTTTCATAACATGTTACAAAATATACACCGGGTGCGCAGTTATCGGGCGGGTTTCGCGACAAAAAACCTTTATCGGGTTGCTAACTGCTCAGGGCGTAGTTGGAAAGTGAAAAGTTTTTAGGGGAAAAACCCCGTCCGATAACAGCACGAGCTGGCAAATCCGCCCGATAAGTGCGCACCTGGTGTATTACACTTAAAATTCGAGCCAGATTTCGTTGTTTTCAGAGAGATACTGCATCTACTACACAATAATTCTGGATTTCTTTATCGCTATAGCTGGTATGCTCAAGCGATTTGCTTGCCACGGCGGCGATATGGGTTCGAATCCTGGGTGTGACATTTTTTATTTTCCAACCGGTTATAAGGCATGATAAAGGCCAGCCATTGAGGCCATGCGTTACATCAGCGCGTAATTCTAACGATTCCGCGAAATTTTGATAATTGATATTTTACAGCTCGTTTCGCGCGTCAGTGAGAAACGTTGAATTTTTCCATTTTAGAGGTCGAAATGTGATTTGGGAAGAAAAGCTTAATCATATAAAAGCTCGAAATCAAACAAAGATGACGAATTCCATCGGCTTCGTTACGCAGATTGGATAACCGCGATGTTGCACATGGGTTAATCGTTTTGAACCGATCGTCTGAATTACCGGCATAGATCACGATAGATTAGTTCTACGAATGGTGATCACCAGCATCTAATGCACTATGGATTAACGCGACGCCATCTGGAGCATTTCAATTTACTTTGAGCCAATCGCTTAAGCTCTAAATGAAACGTTTAGAAGGTCCAATATATATATATGGATTTATATTTTTATATGCAATAAATTCTCACTTTTTTCTACGTTTATAACTTGTATTTTGAAATATTTTAGAGTTACGTAAAACTTATTTTTGCAAAAGAAAAGACGTATTTTGTAAATTACTATTATTATACTCTCGATTTACGTAATCACTATTTTACATATCATGTCGTCGCCTACGCAATTTCAACCGTACGCCTACACAGTGTACGTTTATGTTAGTAATGTGACCTTATTTTCCGTTATCTTGATTCAATTTAGCCCCAAACTTTCTCAAGATAAATACATACAGGGGGAGCGCCAAGTAAGGGCACGCCAAGTAAGGGTAGGAAAGCCAAGTAAGGGTATGTAGGCGCCAAGTAAGGGTAGGTTTCATTTCACGAAAAAATTTCGCCGCCATGTCAGGGTACGCCCATTAAGGGCAGATAGGGGTCTCCAATTCAAACTTTCTTTGTTTTATATGATTATTTGCGTAATTTAAATAGATTTTTAATAAAATTATAGAATTAACGTGTCAGCCTTATACCAAAATAAGACAAAATTTATAAAAGTGACAACGCCAAGTAAGGATAGGTTTCGAAAAACACGAAACCGACCCTTACTTGGCGCTCCCCCTGTAAATATCGTAAGGCTCAATTTTTTTTTTTGCTCAATTCTAAATTTGACAAAAAAAACGGATCGCGTCGCGTGTTTCATTATTACGTTTTCAATTCACCAACCGGACAGTATTTCATGTATATTCAAATTAAAAAACGAAATAATGAGTAGTTATTAAGTTGCGCTGTAAGTTACGCGTGTCTGATCAATCTCTCCTTCATTTTACATTTTACAAGTCCGGACTGTTCAACAATCTGGCACCGGGCCTCGATTAGAAATGCATAAATTTTGCAACGTACATACCGGATGCAAAGCAGCTCTTGAGAGGTTAACATGCGATAAACACTGTGGTGGCGTTATGTTAATACAAAAAATCGGACCAAGGAAAAGAAAAAAAAATAAAACTTCCTCAGAGCTTAGACGTCGAAGCCAAGAAAGCTAAACAGACTGTGAACTATAACGCTCGTGAGTAAACATACACAGTGTATTACACACCATGCAATGTATACGCTAAATTTTAGATAAAAAAATGGAAAAATTCTAGATAATATTGTGTGAGATTATGTGAAACCTTAGTAGAATTTATCAACCTGTTAGTCCTCTTTTAATTTGTCTATCCTCTAGAATAAAACTAGACGATTGGAGTTTGTAACACAGCCCTGCGTAGGTACCTAGCCGACTGTTTTGTCGAAAAAACATTTTGTACCGTAATAATGGCCATATTACTGCGCAGGGCGTACGCGGACTATCTGGAAAATTATTGGCCAATAACGGCCACTTAAAAGCACGAGCGGGGAATTACGCAATACCAAATTGTTATTAGCCAATGTGAGACCGACCGGATTTACACATGACCGGAATATTTTTGATCCGATCATATAATATTAGTAATTTACTCATTGCCAATGAGTCCAGTGGTGGAATCAAAATTGTAGTGTTGCCCCGAAAAATGGTCAATTTTTTTTCAAGAATAATTTTCACATAAATCGAAAGAAGCAAAAAAATGGCCCATTTAATGGAAAATTAGGTCAAAAATTTATTTGAATCCACACGTTTCGTCACGTTCATACAGGATAAAAGTGCGGTCTCGAGAACCAATATTAATAAAAAAGAGCACCGCCAAGGTTTACTAGAGTACGATTTGAACATGGTGGAAGTTGAACACCAACGGAATGTGTTTTGTGTACGTGATTTTTTTGCGGATGACAGTGGAATACAATTCTTAATGTGCACTTTGCAAATGGCCACTCGATAAGTGCCACTTTACTGCCAATTTCGCATTCCACGGTTGGACAGATTTTCATTTTCTAACGAGTCAAAAATTTACTGCGAAAAGGTTTGCAGATTTCTAATCGAAGGAAAATTATATATTCCGATTCAAATGAAAGACCAGGATTATAAATTATCAAATAGTTTTATAATCAAAAGCACCGGTGTTTTTCGTTGAATTGGTGTATTTGATTTTCAAATTTGTGTTCGGAAGACATTTTGGTGTGAATAATCACCAGAGGTGCATATTCGAATAAGATATGAAAAATCCTATGAAAATACACCAAGTGCGCCGTTATTTTTCAAAACTAAAACGCAAACAAAGTAAAAGCTACGGCAAAATTGAAAGATAAGAACGCAGTGCCGAGGTGGTTTCAAAGATAACGAAATTATCGGAAAACACAGGAATTTGTCAAAATTTTCCCAGAAAATAATGTACCGATAAGATAAAATTTCAGTCTTAATTTTTTTCAATTTTTTGCGGTCACCACGGTTTATTTGTTTTTCTGGAACACTTAAACTTTTGGCAAAAAAGTAAAACACACTTGATATCGGTTACTGCTCATCGATATATTCTAAAATAGATCCAAAAAAAAAATTTCCAAACTGATTTTCCGATACGTCATATCATAAAATCTTATGCAAATTGATTTATCAGAACCGGCCGTAACTCTCGGCATGTTTTCTTTGCGTCGTTTAATCAATTTTCACAACGATGCCGTGGTTGGAAACCAAATATCCGTTTGAGATTTGAAAAAGTGCCATGTCTTAGAGAAGGCACTGACAATTTGGACAGTCTACGTGGAATTGAGGGCTCGTTATGAACCGTATGAGAGGCAAATTAAACCCTCCTGAGTAAGGGGCGAAAACAAATTAAGTCACTTTGTTTACCAAATTATTACTCATTTTTGACCATTAATAGATAATCATTTTTTTTTGAACCGCTTTCAAACCTTAATAATGTTATTAACTAATCATATCAACTCATCAATGAAATTTATCATTATAAAAAATTTCGTATCGTAAATCCAGTATTATATCCAAATATATTAAGTGAGAATTTTAAGACTGAGAGCTTCAACAGTGAGTCGTGAGCAGGGTTGTAAATTTGGGCAAAATTTGCGTTGGATTAGCGTTGGGTTGTGGCAAGATTGAAAATTTGCGTTGTCGTTGAGTTGCCGTGGGGGAAAATTCAAAATCGCGTTGGCGTTGGGTTGGGGCACCCCTACGCCACAACTCAACGCAATTGGGGCATTTTTGACAACCCTGGTCGTGAGAGCTCAATTTTTAAAGCTTCAGTATTCTAGAAAATAAATACAGCCAGAAAAACAAATTATATCGTTTTATCCTCGTTCATGATAACTTCGCACGTAATTTTATTAGTTCGTTCTCATTTGCAGAAATAATTTATTGAATAAAATAATTTTAATCAAATGCCATAATAACTTTACTCTTCAAAAATAATTCTAGAAAATTAATTTATTAGAAACTACCCGCACAGCGCGCAACAAATGAAATCCTAGACGTATTTGTTCAAAAAAAAGTAAAAATTTAGTTTCAAATTTGAATTATTTGTTAAAAAAAACTTGTACTAAAATTTCTGCACCTTCAAAGTGGTAAAAATAGTTGAACAAGCTTGCCGAATCTGAAAATCGTGTTTGCTCAATCTAACAAAGTCAGGGCCACGAGGCGTCGGTTAAACTGGAATTGGATTATTGCTTTGTCTCATATGATGGAAACTTGTGTTTTACAAGTCGTCGGTCACCGTCTGCAGTCGACCGAGCTGTCGGATAAGGGATAAGACTTGAATTACATTTCGATAAAGCCATATTAATACAGATTTAAAAAGGGTTAGAATGTTAAGCTCGAAGCGTCCATCTCAAAAGCAAAAAAAGAGCGCCCAAGCAAAATCAGAAAACAAAAATTCAAAGTCGGGTCAAAATGTTAATGGCAGGGATTTTTAGGTTATAGAAACGACACGATATTACATATATTTTTCACCTGGCAATTTAAAGCTAGATCTTGGTTCTAGCCTGACGATAAGACACGAGACAAATATTGAACTCTCTTGTTCCAGTTCTGACGCATCATAGTGGAACAATTTAAGATTTTCTTGTATTTGTCTATAGGCCCTATACTATAGGGCACCAAGGGGTGCTAAAGAAGGGTCGATATTGCTAGATAAGGACACTTTTCCCGAGATTAATATTAACGCACCCAGGGCTCGGCACCAGTCAGCTGGTCATTTCAGCTCATCAGCTGGGTGGGCTTTTCGACAGGCCAGCTCATGTTTATTTCTAAATTCGAGAAGTCAGTCCAGGCTACACGGTCCTCATATCAGATTTGACCCTCCACAATGAGCATTTTTAAAACTAAAAAACAAAATCGGGTAAGTTCTTATAATAAGAATCTTATTCTGGACTGAAATCTGATATGAGTGTCCAGGAGGATAGATTAGCACAGTTTTCGCCGTCAAATGTTTCCCTTAACCTGAACAAAACGGTAGTAAATCATTTGAAAATACATTTTTGCCTAGATTTGCAAAAATAAATCAAAACCAATTAAAGACAATGTTTTTGTGCGAAACATTTATTTCGCCAGTCGTTGCCCTAAGTAGTCAGATAAGTCTTTGAAAAATTTCCCATACTGAGCACTTTTTATACAAGCGAGTTGAGAACCTATCAGATAGAAACATTCTTTCGACTAATTTTTCGGCCGGCCGAAAAAAAAACGTTTCAAATTAGAAGGTCATTTCGGCCACAAACTATTTGACGGCTGCTTATCAGAGACGTTGGGCGGAACTTCCATAGCCCCACAAAATTCGTATCGAACATTTTTTTCAAGACGGGCACAATTAAAATTTGATGACTAATTTCTGGACCTGAATTGTCATAATATTTCCATTATTGAGTTTATTCATTTTAATTGGAATCATTCAACGGAGCAAAAATAATATTTTAATAAATAAAAACTTATCATAATGAGATTATCCTTAACTCGCAGCGGGAAGTGCGTGTAAATAGACACACAACTTGTTTTTTCGACGCGTCGATTTAAGACATATGGAGGCCCCGTAGGGCAAAACGCGTATTGGTGACCCCCCCTCAACTTTTCGAGAGAATTCGATTGGCGGTGTTATTTTTTTCGTAGGTTGAAAATTTCAAACAGCTCTCTAGGGGGCCCTGGCGGCCCAAATCAATTTCTGAATTGTCAGATCGACGTAGTTTGACGAGCTCTACAACTTGGTTTCACCGGTTTTTTTTTAATTATTGCGAATTAATGTGAATTTTTTAAGTGCCTGATTATTTACACGCATTTTCTCCCTACGGGTTCCAAAAAACTCCTTCCCCCTAAGAGTTAATAAAAAAATAAGTCCTCTGTGTCGATACGAAACTTTATTACATTTATGGATTTTTTCCGTTTCGTTACGATTTGGAAGCAGGGACTGTACTTAATTAAGTAATCACCGGAATTTTTCTCACAAGGTACAAAATCTGCAATTTATACATCCGAATTAGTGCAATGTGCGTCACAACGATTGAATTTGTCTTTATTGTAATACCTTTTCGGTAGAATTTAGTTTTGGTAACATATATATTTATATATATATAACATGGACGGTCTCACTTTCACATTGCGTAAGAAATCGACTCTACCTAATCCGACTCTACTTGACAATGATGCGTTCGGCTAAAAATCAGATTAGATAAAAAACGTCGTAAACCTCGCATTGTGATTTTTTTGTTTTTACTTTTTGAACAAGTTTAGTAACAAGTTGTCGAACTTTTAATGTTTCCACGTCGAAATAGTCAAAAGAAAATCATTTGAAAAATTTGATCATGTGCGACAAAAGCGACTTATCTACACCCCCTAACCATTTGTCTTAACACCAATTATTTTAACAAATTTATGGTATCTTAACACTTTTTTGACCAAAACGTATGGTGATTTTAATTTTACCCATCTTGCAGTTACCTATCACCCTGTTTACTCATCGGGTGGGTTTTTAATCTAATAGATTGTTAGTTAGAGATTAAAATCGCACGGTGCACCGCCGTGTGAGTTTCACCAAGTGAATAGTAAGCTTTACTATAACTGGAAATAGTGAAATTAGTGAGTTTAAGTGTGTTTGCCAATTGTTGCGCGATTGACATGTTATGGTTAGGGCCTAACCGTTAAAGTTAAATTTCGGTGAAAAATGAAATTAAAATTTTACATTTTTTATCCCAAATAACAAAAAAAAATGTTTATAATCTCATGAAATTCATGGCATGAATATTAGACAGTTGATAAAAAGACATTTCCTGCCGAGACGTCTTTCACAAATAGGAGCCACCCTAGTTATGGCGTGACGACATTATAAATTCAAGACCCCTCACAGTAAATGTTAAACACCAAGAATTTTAAAGTCATCAAATGCATTGGAGCTTCAATATTTTTGCACTTCTCGTGCGTTTTTTTTACTTTTGCTCCGTGCGTGGCATCTTATGCAATTCTATGCTGTATTTTTCTGGGCTTGGTGACAAATTAAACTCGTTACGGATGCCTTAATACAATTAACTAAACGTATTTTGCATATCGGAGATCATTTCGGATTCGCCAAAACCTGATCCAGTAGAGTTGCGTCAAAATCCTAACTATCGTAATTTAGAACTGTTACGGAAAATACATAAAAGTTGCAGTTATTATTTTTTTGTTTTCAAAGTCAAAATCTATGCAAACTAGCTCATAAGTTTATGGAATTTTCATTTATGAAGTATTTAGTAAATTAAGTTACTTGTAATAACTGCTACTCAGTGTTTCACATGAATTTCTGGCATTAATGCTTTCGTTTTTTTTCGATATCAAGCTATTTCATTTTTTTCTACAAAATTTAACTCCCAGGGGGAAGTGCGTGTAAATGGACACGCAACTTGCTTTTTTGGTCGATTTAAGGCATATGGAGGCCCCGTAGGGTAAAACGGGTATTGGTGACCCTCAACTTTTCGAGAAAATTCGATTGGCGGTGTTGTTTTTTGCGTAGGTTGAAGATTTCAAACAGCTTTCTAGGGGACCCTGGTATCTCAAATCAATTTCTGAATAGTCAGATTTTTTAAGTGCGTGTTTATTTACACGCATTTTCCCCCTACGGGTTCCCAAAAACTCCTTCCCCCTGAGAGTATGATATATCAGGCACTATAATATATAACGACGTATAAAAAAAAATTCAAGATTTCATCAAACAGATCTTATTGTTATTTAAATAGTCGGAATATTACCTCGTCCTCATTATTTCATAATGAAATAATGTAGCCGTAGAACCGCAGGAATTTTGTCCTACAAATTTATATTGGCACTTTTTGAGCTAACCTGTTTTGGAGTACACGGTACCCCGCCTACCGTACGCGTGATCCAAAAATGATCTTTTCAATTTAACTAGTAACAAAAACTTGTCAGATTTTTATTTGCCGCTTACTCCTGACAAGGCGAAAAAATGCAAAAATTCCGTTGTCCTCCATTTCTAGGTTTTGCCTTTATTCTGCGGGAAGAGAGATTTGCTGCGTTTACGCAAAGAATATTGTATGGACTTTAATTTAAAGTCTTAATTTAAGTCTTTAACTCCCCAGGGTCACAGATGTTCTCATAACCCGTAGGGGTCACAATGTGACGATCGTCAAACAACCCCTTTGTGACTGTTTTTAGAGTATAAAATTATTCGCAAATAGTGTTTTATGGGGTATTCAAACATGCTGAATCCAGCTAGACCAAAATGTGACCCCTGGGAGTTAAACTTTAGAGTCAATCGATTTTTTCGTGGACGCTTTAGGCCATTATAATAATGGCAATATTTTTAGGACTTAATATTAATGAATCAGAAAACTATTAGTTAAAGCATAAAGCAATTAGTCATGCAATTTCCGAATCTGAACTTTTTACAAAAAACAATTCGACATACTGACCTCGTAAATTATTAGAAATATGTTAGATTATCATTTGTGATAGACTTATACTTTTTTTTAGAAAACTGCAAAAATAAACCTCTTTCAATTAAGTTCACACGGCCGGGACTTTTCAGTAATCGCAATAGGTCCATAATAATGTTAATTCGATTGCATAATTGGATACGATACAGTTCATTATTTACTCAACAACGCACTATTTTCACAACATAATTCTAGCACACATTATCCCATTTAAATATAATATACGAAACGCTCAAAGATTACAAAACTGTGGTATGATAAAAGGATAATTTATCGCAATAGAAGTCGGTTAAAGTAAGTGTTGATTAATTAAGCTAATGATGACGTAAGCGAAGTTCAATAAAAAAAATTTGAAAAAGTGCCGTCGATAAATAAAAGTCATCCAATCAGTGTAAGAAGACAGGCTTCGGCAACCGCCAGCTGGCATTCTGAGCTCGACAGCTGGCTGGGCAGTTCGACAGGCCACTCATTTTTTGGACTTGAGAGATCAGCACAGGCAAGATCATTTCATTTTCAACAGGCCAGCTCAGGGAAATTTTTCAATTTTTGAGCTTGATAGGCCAATCAAAGACAGCTCATTGTTTGTTTTTAATTTTGCCGAGCGCTGGTTCGAAACACCTTTATCCCAAAAAATTAATCAAAAAAGTCATGTGCCTTTCGGCACTCTAAAATAAGTTAATGGACACTGCGGTCATCGGAGATCGCGTCGTTCGGAAAAAACACAAAAAAATGTTTTTCATACCGATAGAAACTGCGAACACAATTTTCCGAGAAAAGTATTTTGTTCCATTTTTCTTCCGAGAAAATAACTAAAATTTTTCTACCGAGCTCAGTCTGTTTGTCTGAAACTAATTTTTATCTTATGTCTATGGTTTTAATTCTTGGAAAGGACAAACTGTACATTATGCGGTTCACCCATAGTAGACAAGTAACACTATATAATAGACAAAATGGTCCAGGCCTTGGCGCAATAAAAAGACATAAGGGTGTTGGCCAACATTTATTGAAAAATATAAAGTATATCGTAGACAGGAGCTAGCGCTCCCGGTGAAACATCGTCCACTGAATTGCAAGATTGAAAAGCTCGGTTTTATACCGACGTTTTCAATCTTGATTAGATTTGTGAATTGGGGCATGTAAAGAAAAATAGCTGATGCGCAGATTGTGAAGTAAATAAGAAAAAGGGCGCGTAAACAACAGCTTTAATGAAATCGGTATTACTGTATTGACTTGGTAAATACATTCTTCCCCCTTTTCACAAAAAAGATATGTGTAATAAAGAGTTTTTGGTACAGGAAGGCAATAAACGGTAAGATAAAGCAAAGTAATGTTAAACAAAAAAAAAATCAACTGCGTGTGATCGAACGATAATTCTGGGATTGATTTTTGAGCATCTTCTGTACTTTGGGACATGTAAATTCTGGATTGTCTTTCTTCAGGTTTCGCACCGGTCAGGCGCACGTGCCATTATTCAGCCAGTGCAATAATATAAGTTTTTCATTTGTTTCTTCGCAGCCACTTCACGGGTCTTAGGCGGTATTTTTTATAAATTTATCGAGTATTTTTCTTTTTGGGCATTTCACGGATAATTTTTCTGGTATAAAATATAAAGAATAAGTTTTCTGGTATAAAATATCGAGACTTTTTTTCGGACATAGATTATTCAAGCTTTTTTTTCAATTCTTTTTCTTCAATAATAAGTATATGAATATATTCTCAAGTTTTCAAGTTTCAGTTACACTAGCTATGGTATACTGGCTGTTATATACTATTTTTTCGTATACTGACTAGATTCCTATTTTTTGTGAACGGGCGTATTTGCATACTCGCTTTGCGCAACCTACTCCATTTTCGGAATGCTAATTTTACTTTTTTGGCGGAAAATGTCTAATGCATACTAACGGTGCGCATACCGCCGAGTTATACTAGCTTACGTGTTTATTATTCAGTTTTTATTTACAAAAGAGTGTTAGAAATTATGTTTAAAATATATGTTTGTGGTATTTTCTCATAAAAATGAATTGTAACAAAAAATGATAAAAACGAAATGCCCCCTGTATCAAAATCTCTTGATTTCGGTCGCCACTACGTTTTCAAAAAACGCAGAAAAAAAACTGTCTCTTTGCATCGGATAACGGCGTAGTCTGCCACAGAAGGTTCCGGGCTCGGATCCAAAGGTCGC
>SCLG01001054.1:0-22115 GCA_004367875.1 Oikopleura albicans
AAACAAGACAAAATACTCTTTTTTTCAAAGCCTGCTTTGGACAATTAATTCGGACTCCACATCGAGTGCCGATGTTGCTTCATCCAACAATAGAATTTTTGGATCTCGAAGGAGCGCGCGTGCTATGGCAATTCGTTGTTTCTGACCGCCAGATAATGCAGAGCCCCCTTCACCAACCATTGTCTGCCATGAGTCGGGAAGTTGTCGTATGAAATCATAGCAGTTCGATTCTTTAGCAGCCTTTTCCACACTCTCTAGAGAAATATCGTGTAATCCCATTTTGATGTTTTCAAGTACCGTTGTGTTGAAAAGAACTAGTTCTCGAATTGAAATACGTGTTTTATACATGGGGAGGGCGGTATAAGATCCAGCTATTATAAGGGGCGGTTGTGCTTCATAAGTTATGAATCATAACGGACCAAAGTGTTAAATAAGGGAAGCTTTTCATCTGTTATATCGAAACCATATTTCAGTTTCGATCTTTTAGCCGTACACGACTATTAGACAAAAAACCCCTATGCCCTTACCTGTATCTTTTCATGGTGTTATCTGCATTGCTGTGTACGCTTTTTATCCTTGCAAACCAATTTTACCGAGAATTTAATTCGAGGCCCTAGCTGGTTCCTGACTTACGACACCAACAAGATTTCTAAGGGATCTAACATTAATTTCCCTTAAATCAACACCATCCAAAAGTATGGCACCATTTGTAACATCATAAAGTCGGCTAATCAACTTAGTGATGGTTGTTTTTCCAGATCCGGATTGGCCACATAAAGCTATCGTTTTTCCAGCTTGCACATCAAATGATACGTTTTTCAGTACCTTTTCGCATTGCCGAGATGGATACACAAAATCGACACCACGAAACTCGATTCTTCCTTGAACGCTATTCAAAATAACTCCGGCTGTAGAATCCGTGTCTATTTCCGGTATTCGATCAATGACTTCAAAAATTTTATGACCAGCGGATTGGCCGTCTAGGACAAGACCCAAATTTTGTCCGAATTCAGACAATCCGGATGATCCTAGATTTAGGGTTTACAATTGAATTAAAATATGACTAATTTTTTTTTTCGTGGTCGAATTTAGAATACAGTTGCGGATGTGAGAACTTGACGAAGGTGCCAGAACTTGACGATGGTGCCAGAACTTGACGGTTCTTCGGAAAAGTTTCTCACTAAATATGGAGCATTTTTCGGAAAAAATGTACGAACTTGACACTTTTTGTCAAATTTGTCCCCAATTGCGAGAGCTCGACACTTTTTCTCAAAATTAGTTTGGGTTTTAACAGCGATTTCTGATAAAAGTTGGACTGCTTTCTTAATACTAAATTCGTAAGAGAATGTAAGGAAGAAATGGCGTTTACCGATTGAAAATTGCTGAAAAAGTAAATCGTTTCATCAGAAAAATCGTTTATAACTAAAACCGTTTTTTCAAATAATCAGCTTAATTTGACCGAAGCGTTTTGCTTTATTAATATATGGCAGATAAGCTGGTTAAAGAGACTATTATTTTAAACCCAGTCCATTAGGATTGGAAAAAAGACACTAAACATTCTGCCAACTGTATAATTGTCTTCAATAATAAGTTTTGAACCATACCAAAAACAAAGCCCAAAAGCTGACAACAATGTAAACATTAATATGCCCGCACAGCATCCACGTACAGCTGACTGCTTAATTCCGGCTTTTTCAGCGTCTTTTAACTTTTGTTCATATCGACGTAGTTCTTGATTTTGACCACAGAAGGCCGCGACGGTTCGAATTCCCGAAATCGCTTCTTCGGCTATGCTGCCAGCTGATGCATATGCATGCAGAACATTTTTTGTGAAAGTAGCTGTTGATTGGGATTGAAATTCACACCGCTGTGCCCGTATTTTGAAAATGTTTTAGGATGGGAACGTCTGAATCCGGATATTATGTTTTTATCCGCCGACAGGTTATACATATATGTATATAAATATACTCAATGGTATACTATATACAGTATCCCGTTCAGCTGGGTGACACACTCATTACCCACACCATGGTGTACCAGTATATAATATACTGGTACACCATGGTGTGGGTAATGAGTGTGTCACCCAGCTGAACGGGATACTGTATATAGTATACCATTGAGTATATTTATATACATATATGTATNATTTAACGTTTGTCCCTATCGTGACAGTCACAGTTATTCCAGGAGATAAGTACTATTGTGGGTAACGATTTTGTCACCCAGCTGAACGGGACGCGTCGTATATTGAGTTATGGTCCATAACTTATGGAACTCGTCAATATACGACGCGTCCCGTTCAGCTGGGTGACAAAATCGTTACCCACAATAGTACTTATCTCCTGGAATAACTGTGACTGTCACGATGGGGACAAACTTACGTTAAATATGATACGAATGTTGCCTAACTCGGGAAAATAACTGCTGTTTCAGAGGGTTTATATAATTTATTTTATATTAACTATCGGCAGATTACCCTTTATCCATAAAACACAAAATCAGACGGTGTTTTCGATATACTTATATCGTTAAGATTCTTTGTCTATGCCGAGTAAACGAACCGTGGGATGGTCCCAAAATCTTAAGGGAGGATGTATTGTTACAAAATGTACATATAAAATGTAGCTGTCATTTTTCGGTGAATTTTCACGGTTTGTCGGGCGACCGTCGCCCCTACCTATGCCAGAAGATAATACATCTATATTCGAAATTTCACATTCCTCACAATATTTTAATTTTATAAAATAAGGCCAAACTCAAACCCTGCCCGTGAGATGAATATTTAAGTAAGCGCTTGCAGCTAAAACTGGCATAATGGCAAGAATTACAAGTGCCATTTTCCATCCATTGATGAAACCAATTATTATGCCACATAAAAATTGTGGTAATGATTGGATTAACACTCCCGTCTTTTCTGCAATAGCATCTTTAACCAAATTGATATCATCGGACAACCGAGCTGATGCCTCGGATATATCATTAACTTCAAAATATCCGATGTTCTGCCGTAAAATGGACCGAAAATATGCAACACGTAATCGTTTCGCTTGTCTAAAATTGATATTTTGGTGGGTTTTTTTTACATATGGCTGAGNCCTGGAAGTTAGACCTTGAAACTCTGTGGAGTGACTACATAGACCCTGCCGAAAACAATAGTTAACTCCCATGGGTCCCGGCTAGATTGCAACCCTTAGGGGTCCATTCTTTTAAAATTTTGACGAAACGCCTTTGCGGCCATTTTAGACAGCATATTTGTCGGGAAACGGTTGTTTTTAGGGCAGTTTTACACGGAGTTTCTGATAAACGCCATAAAAAGTTTGTCATTAACCTCCAGAAAGTTACAGGGAGATTTATAGACTAGCCCTGTAAAAAGGTCATATTTTAAAATCGATATTTGGTGCGTTAAGTGCACGAACTTGAGAAAAACCGGAAACAGGTGTCAACTGATTTTTCAAGAGCTTTTTTTGGATCTATTTTTACCCGTTCATCCCATACACTATGGTATACACTGTGAATTTCTGGCAACCAGGACGTAAATTGAAATAGCTGCCGGACAATTATTTTCTTGTGATTTTTTTTTCCTTTTTTCAATTTTTAGAATTAGTATCGCTTATATTTTCCAAAAGTGGAAATCCACAATTGTAGTTTTTCAAAAATTCTGAAAATTTTTTGCTAGCGGGGCCTTTAGCGTCAAGACGCTGTTAATTACTCATCACTAAAAATGTGGGAAATTGGCTCTTTCAACTTTCGAATAGATTTTAAACATCAGTTCTATGATATTTCCAACCTTTGAATTACTTTATTTAATACTGCATGAAAAAATATAAAAAAGCCGGGTCAAATCCGGGTCTGACCCGGCTTTCCCGCGGGTAGAACAGGGGTAGGGTAACACCTTTTTTTACGCGGGTCAGACCCGTCTGTGACCCGGCTTTGACCCGGCACACGGGTCTGACCCGGCTGTTTGACCCGGCCCGTTTTTCGTGCACGGGTCAGACCCGGCATTTGACCCGGCTTGACCCGCGGAAAAAAGGAAGGGTAGGGTAAGAAAAAAAATAAAATTTGCCGATCTCTGACGCGAAAATACCGTCAATGTAATTTTTTCGAAAAGTTGAGGGGGGGTCAGCATTACTCGTTTCGACCTACGGGGCCTCCATATGCCTTAAATCGACGAAAAAACAACACACTCCCCCCCTGGGAGTTCAGCTAAAAACGTAATCAGCAAAATATCTTAGAACGACACATATAAAATACAACTTTCAAAATAATATATAACTTATATATAATTATAACTTTTTCGGATATTATATTTTGTATCTTATTTTGGTAGGGGACTGTTTAAGTTTAGACATTTTATTCGCCCCAGGCCGTTTAAAAACAAAAATGAACTATTATTTGATTTTTTTTTGTATTTTTGACGAAATTAACCATTTTCATTAAACAGGACGAAAAGTTTACGAATGAATCGGTGGTAATTTGGGGCATGTGTGGCCATTCATTTCATAACTCCTGTATGTCATTGTGGACACGGAACAATCCGAGATGTCCGCTTTGTCAGCAAGATTGGGTTATCGCACGCATTGGAAATTAAACAAATATAGTAGACATACGTCATATAACGTTGATACTTCATGAAAACATTGTACTTCAATCCTTTCATTACCTACGCATTTAGATCTTTTACATATTGTGCCTTTTTATATTTTACTATTTTACTTTTTATATTTATATTTGAAGTCAAGTCAGTGCTTCTTTTTATTTTAGGTCAATGCTAGATTATTTAGACCTAAGAAACCTTCAATTACCTGTTGTTATTTTTACTTGAAATTCGGGTCTTAAAATGCTATAGCATCGAGCTCTGCGATAGTCTCTTTAACTGCTGTGCGCCCGGCTGCGCCTTTTGGCGCACTTCCAGTTTTTTTCTCTCTCATTTCTTCACCGTTAGAGGTATTTTGCATCGGGTTTTTTTATTCAAACAATGGACTCGTTTCGCATCATATTGTACCGAGTGTATTCAACAAAAACGTTTTAAAGCCAACAAAAAAGTGGAAAAATTTTCGTACATTAAAATTATATCTAAAGAGAAGCGACGAAAATGCGCCAAATGGCGCAGCCGGGCGCGTCACTGGGTACTAAACGCAGTTAAGTTAACGTTAATTTATTAGAATATTCTGAAGAGCCCGTTTGTAATTTTTGCATATGCATTTCTTCAATTAATTAGAACCCTCTACGGGAATTTACCAGATAAGAGACAATTTACGTTATTTGCAACTTGAGCATCCTTTAGGTTGATATTTCAACTAGCCTTTGTTTGTATTATTCGTTAAAAATTTTGGATTATTTTCGGTAGTTCCCATTGTTCGGAACCAATCGGTGAATGGCCAAGATTGTTTGCAGTGATCTACCTCCTTTATTCATAAAAAACGCCGCTTGACAATTTGTTTGAATAAATGAATTTACAGGAACGTACTTGCATTATTATTATTCAGGTGATCTTATTTTTATGTCAGATATTAAGCGTCTAGCAGTTAAATTTCGGGGTCCTTCATATCATCTGTAGATTAAGCTGTATACCGGTAGTCAATTTTTTTGAGTAGCATGCTTTTTGGGAAAAAAATCTTTAAAATCATGTCTTTTTACGTTTTCTTGGATGAAGACCTCCCCCCATTTTTTCCCCAGCACTAAGGTCTTATTATGGAAAAATAATCTGGTTCGTTATAAGGTCAAGTCAGTTTTTTAGACTTTGACCTTATAAGTTATAACCAACCCCCTTGTAGTGACTGAACTATTTAAAAAAAAGCCGGTGAATCCCATGAAGCTACACTGACGATTTTTTTTCATTATTCCATTCATTGTCAAGCCTACTCCTAGACAATTTAAGATATCAATTTGATTTAAATTGTGTCAAGTTCCTAATGATCATATCTTGAAACACAGCTGGGTTTCCTTAAACTGGCCGGTTTCTGGCCCTGCTGCGTTTGGAGCCATTATTCTTTAGGACTTGACGCAATTTAAGTAAAATTCCGATCTCAAATTGTTTAGGCCTAATTAGGAGTAGGCTCGACAATAAATGGAACAGTGAAAAAAAATTCGTCAATGAATATTTACTAAAGAGTAAAAACGTACATTTCTCATAGAATGAAAATTGAAGAGGTAAAATCGGTAACTCGTGCGTCCCGTGTCGCCGCCCATTCTCACGTCAAATCACTTGGCTTAAATGAGGCCGGGGCCGCTGATGAAATTGCCGGCGGTATGGTGGGCCAAGTTGAGGCCCGAGAAGCATGTGGACTGGTTGTCGACCTGATCAAATCGAAAAAGATGGCTGGCCGCGGTATTTTATTGGCTGGTCCGCCCGGTACTGGCAAGACGGCCCTGGCCCTCGCGATTTCGTCTGAGCTTGGCGATAAGGTTCCCTTTTGTCCCATTGTTGGCTCAGAAGTTTATTCGGCTGAAATCAAGAAAACAGAAGTTCTTATGGAGAATTTCAGGAGGGCCATTGGTATTAGAATAAAGGTATTACACTACACTGTAAATGCAGAAACGGTTTTTTTTTGGGGAGGGGGATCATAAAACGGTACATCGACTGCAGGCCATACCAGATACGATAGAAATTCACTCTAAATTAACAATAATTTCTAATAAAATTGTAATTTGACCCTTATTTGGGGTTATAAAGGCGTCAAATTACATTTTTGAGGGGTGC
Organism: Oikopleura albicans; assembly: GCA_004367875.1. Classification (NCBI taxonomy): domain Eukaryota; kingdom Metazoa; phylum Chordata; class Appendicularia; order Copelata; family Oikopleuridae; genus Oikopleura; species Oikopleura albicans. The sequence continues at coordinate 6,704 of SCLG01001054.1, forward strand.
CATGAAAAATGCAATCGAATGAGGGGTCTGCCATTCTCGTACGAGCAACTTGTAATTTTCAACCCTATTTTGGTCACTAGTGTGAAATTCTAGTCCAATTCGGGGTAGGGTGAACCTCGTTTTGGCCGCTTTATAAAATTATATTTTACTAGAGTATTTACGGACAGATGTATTTACGGTCAAAATTTATTCCTAACGGAAAAATGGGGATGCCGACCTATCAAAAGTACCCTTCGGAGTCAACTAATAGCTAGTCCATCAATATTATCTATCAATACTATTACACTGTATATATTGACCGTATTAATAATTATTTTATGTTAGGAAGTTAAAGAAGTTTATGAAGGAGAGGTGACCGAACTGACGCCAGTGGAAACGGAAAATCCGCATGGTGGCTACGGAAAAACAATTAGCCATATAATAATTGGACTCAAAACAACAAAGGGATCAAAATCGCTTAAACTTGATCCAACAATATATGAGAATATTCAAAAAGAGAAAATTCAGGTAGAAAATCATTAAAATCATTTTTGGGTGTCGTAATTACGATTTTGACAAAAAATTAATAAATCAACATTTTGTCGACGAAATCTAAGGTGGTTTCAGCAGTTTTTTCAAGACCCCGTGAGGAATAAATATGTTTTTGGGCTGTCCAATTTTTCAGACATTTGGACATATTTTAAAAATATTGTAAAAAAACAAGGAGTGACCGTTATAAGGTCAAGTCATCTTTTTGTGCACTAAGGTCAAGTCATTTTTTTCTTGCACTAAGGTCAAGTCAATTTATTTTGAAGTATCTGTTTTTTTGAAAAAAATCTTTGAAATCATGTCTTTTTACGCTTTTCTTGAAAGACCGTTTTTTCTCAAACTTTAGGTCTTATGGTAGAAAAATAATATTGTTTGAATTTTTTTTTTCATAGGTTATTAGGTGAAGTTATTATATTATTTCAAAGTGCATGAAGGTCAAGTCAGTTTTTAGACTTTGACCTTATAAGTTATAACCACTCCTAAATAAATGTTCCAGGTCGGTGACGTGATATATATCGAGGCTAACAATGGTGCTGTGAAACGTGTCGGCCGAAGTGATACTTTTGCGACCGAGTATGACCTTGAGGCCGACGAATTTGTCCCCGTGCCCAAGGGCGATGTGCATAAAAAGAAAGATATTGTTCAAGACGTGACCTTATATGACCTCGACATGGCCAATGCCAAGCCCCAGGGCGGTTCCGAAGGCCTGGGCCTCCTTTCCAATCTCCTCAAACCGAAGAAAACCGAAATCACCGAAAAACTGAGAAATGAAATTAATAAGGTAAAGTGGAAACTTTTCGTGAAAAAAAATTGTTCAGAATTTAATCCGCTTTTGTCCATAATAGGTTGTCAATCGATATATTGATCAAGGCACAGCCGAATTGGTGCCAGGCGTTTTGTTCATTGATGAAGTTCATATGCTCGATATTGAATGTTTTACTTATTTACACAGGGCACTCGAATCACCAATTTCTCCCATTGTGGTATGTATAGTTTATAATAAATGTAAAATGTATATGTAAATATATGTACATATGTAATATATGTAAAATGTATCGGAATCATACAGTAAGCTTTCCCGAAACTTCGAGTTTTAGGATACTATACCCTAGTAAAGTTTATACAGGTGAGTTGGTTATAAGGTCAGTATTCCATTTGTGCCGTTATAAGGTCAAGTCAGTTTTTTGCACTAAGGCTAAGTCAATTTTTTCAGGCACTAAGGTCATGTCAGTTTTTTTGAGTGGCATGCTTTTTGGGAAAAAATATCTTTAAAATCATGTTTCTTTTTTCTATAGAAATCATGTCTTTTCACACTTTTTCCAAGCACTAAAAATTTCTGGTCGGTTATAACTTATAAGGTCAAGTTTTTTCAAAGTGGAGTAAGTCAGTTTTTTATACCTTGACCATATAACCAATATTGAAAATAAGATTGAAGTATTTGTAAACATTTATACAAATTTCTTTTTAATTTATTTGCTTTATTGAGGTTTTTGCTACTAATCGCGGAATTTGCACGGTACGTGGTACGGAGTCGGTTATCGGTGCCCGAGATGGTATTGAAGCGCCTCACGGTCTACCGGTCGATTTACTCGATCGTCTCATGATTATCAAGACGGCCATGTATAATGCTAATGAGCTCAAGGAGATTATAAAACTACGAGCCAAGGCGGAAGGCGTCGACATGACAGCCGACGGCCTCGAAAAAGTATCCGATGTAAGTATTATTTTTAATCGTTAAAATCACGCAGTTTTTTTTTATTTACATGTATTGGAAATGTACGAGAGTGAATAGTATGTTGATATAGTGAATAGTATTTTATATCTTGACATGACCTAATATCAGTTCAAGTCATTTTGGGTGAGATGGTTATAAGGTCGAGGTTATAATAGAGGTTGAATGATAATAAAGTCTGAAAAAATTTTTATAGAGTCGTGATTCTAACTTATAAGGGCAAGTTAGTTTTTAGGAAAAAACATCTGTTGATTGTAAAGGTCGCTTTTTTTTAGCCCAACACAAAAATCACTTTTTTTGGAACGAACAGTCCGGGAAAACCAAGACAGGTATATGACCCCAATTTAAAAAAAAAGTTATCGAATTTTTTTCGAGATATGGCACTTTTTGTGTTTTAACCGGTAATTACCGGTACTTCCGATTTCGGTTCCGGTTTCGGTTCCGGTTCAAAAAATTTTCAAAAATTTTAGCCCTAAGATTTTCCAATTCCATGCCAAAAACCGTTTGTCAATACCTGTCTTGGTTTTCCCGGACTGTTCGTTCCAAAAAAAGTGATTTTTGTGTTGGGCTAAAAAAAGCGACCAAAGTAAAGTGAGTTTTTCAAAATACATTAAAGGCCAAGTGAATTTTTAGTCCTTGACCTTATAAGTTATATAAACAACAACGCCTGTAACTTTTTGACCTTGATAAAATCATGCCTTTTTTGTGGAAATATGTACAGGGGGTCGGTTATAAGGTCAGCCATTTGTGCCGTTATAAGTCAGTTTTTTTCAGACACTAAGGTCTAGTCAGTTTTTTTGAGTAGCATGCTTTTTGGGAAAAATTTTTTGAAATGATGTCTTTTTACGTTTTTTGGATGAAGCAATTTTTATCATTATTTGAGCTGATTATTCGTCCAATTTTATTGGATTGTTAAAAAAAATAATTATAAAATTATGATGATTTTTTTTTTGAAATTTTATAATTACAGGGGGATCTGGTTATAAGGTCACAAGCTGTGACCGTTAAAAGGTCAGGTCATCTTTTTGCATTAAGGTCAAATCAATTTTTTCTGAAGCATGTTTTTGGGAAAAAAAAATCTTTGAAATCATGTCTTTTTTACGTTTTTTTTTTGGATGAAGACCTATCGTAAACTGAAACAATTAAAGTTGAAACAATTTTTTAGATTGGCTCAAAAACGTCACTTCGTTACTCATGTCAATTATTAACGCCCGCAAAAGTCATTGCAAATGCAAATGCAAAAGAACAGGTATATTATTATTTGTGTGTACCCTTTTGGAATAAACTTAAAATTAAAATCAAAAGATATATACAGATTATACATTGATTAAAGGAGTCACATTTCATCTAATCGGGCTCTGTGACCGCATTTTGAAGTCACAAAATTAGTTTTTTACTGATTCCCAAATAACTGGGGTTAACTTTTTGTTTCTATGTTGGTTTTGAGAGCCATCTAGATGCATCTGATATATACTTATCACAAAAACCAATCGTGAACCACTTTACAACATCGTGTTTGGGGGGTTAAATTACGATATATGATACGATATTAACTAGGTGGACGTTGACGACATTGATGAAGCAGCAGATTTATTTATGGATTCGAAAAAATCTGCTGCAATGTTTGCCCAGGAAGGAAAAGACTCGAAATTTATCGTCTAGAGTACAATTTCGAAAAAAAGTGAAAAAAATCGATACTGCCACAAAACGCGCAATTTCAGACAAGTCGTTAATAACTGAACTTTACATGATCGTTAAATGACCATTTCATTTAGTGCTGAGTGTATTTTCATTCGTAATATGAATTTCATATCTACTACAGTAGATATACATATGTGTGCAGTTATAATGTGCCTCGAGAGAAAGTTTGAAAAATATCCCAAAAATCTTTTTGGCGAAAATAAGGAAAATATTTCTAGTTACTATAAATTCCAGCAACATTAAAAATACGCATGGTACAGATATTATTTCGTTAAAATATAGTTATCTACTCTTGATATATATATATTCCCCGAACTTTGAGCGTGGGTGTCATTTTATAGTAGTAATTACATCTACGGTGTCATATTACAGATTTACTATAGTCATATGACACTGTTTGGTCCACAACTTCTTTACGGTCATCCCGGACCGGATTTTTTCGGCTTTACCATTTTAAATAATTAAACTATTTTAACTGTGCTACTTCTAAATTTGAAGATTTAACGATTTTTTTTTTGAAGATAACCATCTGATTATAGGGTTTCTAAAAATTTATGGGTATATTTTCAAAAGTTTATGGTTTGAGNTTTTTTGTCGAAAATCAAATTTTGAGCAAAATTTCCGGTTTCCTCCCAGCAATAAGGTCTTATTATGGAGAAAAATTTCTGGTTGGTTATAAGGTTTTGTCATATTTTTGGAGTGCATGAAGGTCAAGTCATTTTTTTCGAGCTTGACCTTATAACCAGACCTCCCTGTATATATTCCCCGAACTTTGAGCGTGGGTCTCATTTTATAGTAGTAATTACATCTACGGTGTCATATTACAGATTTACTATAGCCATATGACACTGTTTGGTCGACAACTTCTTTACGGTCATTCCGGACCGGATTTTTTCGGCTTTACCATTTTAAATAATTAGACTATTTTAACTGTGCTACTTCTAAATTTGAAGATTTAACGATTTTTTTTTTGAAGATAACCATCTGATTATAGGGTTTCTAAAAATTTATGGGTATATTTTCAAAAGTTTATGGTTTGAGATAATTTTCCGAAGGTTTGACTTGGTCATTCCGTTTTCCACGACCGAACAATTGAGATTGCGTTTTATAGATTATTTTCAATATCTTATATTTAGTTTTATTATACTTAGTTTAATTTTACATGTATCCGCTTATAATTATTAGTGATAGAAATATTACTATCGGCCTTTGCATTACAGTATAAACCTCGTCAATGACACACTAAATGTTAGTGTGCTAATTATGCGTGCTTTTTTCAGACTTTGACATTGCCCCAAGGCAGGTTGTAATATTTAGAACCGGGTACTCATTTTATCCTCTGAGAAACTAAAAAACAAAAAATCTGAAAAAGCATACCAAAAATATATTATTTTAATTTTTTTTTGTTTTGTCAATATTTTATTGTTTTTAAGAGTAAACTAAAAATATGGCATTTCGGCCCATTGTTATGTCTGGCCCGTCCGGCGTGGGAAAATCGACGATATTGAAAAAGCTTTTTGCCGACTTCCCAAATAAGTTTGGCTTTTCGGTTTCCCACACGAGTCGAAAGCCACGGGAAGGCGAAGTCAACGGCATCGACTATCATTTTTCGACAAAAGAAGTTATGCAAGAAGAAGTCGACGGAGGTGGATTCATCGAGTCGGCAACATTTGGGTGAGTTTTTTTTTTACGTTAACCCCTGTATGCCGATCGCCCCATTTTGAGACAGTAAGATTTCGTTCTCAGCGACATGTTTTGGTGAAAAAGTCTTTCTAAGTACATTAGGGTTAAGTCAGTTTTTTAGCTTGACCTTATAACCCCACCACTGTACTCTTAAAGTAAGGAATGCATACAAGGGGTGGGTATAACTTATAAGATCTGATTTTCTGACCATAATGAGGTCAAATCCGTTTTTAACAAAAAATATGTCATTTTTGGCTTTTTTGATTAGATAGGTCTGGTTATAAGGTCAACTCATCTTTTTTGCACTAAGGTCAAGTCATTTTTTTCATGTCTTTTTTCATTTTTTTTTTTGGTTTTAAATTTAGAACGCGACAGATACGTTTAGAACGACACGGGTAATAGTTTTTTTTTATTATAAAAATCATGTCTTTTATCACTTATTTTTGGGTTTTAATTTAGAAGGCGACATATACGTTTAGAACGACATGGGAAAACACGGGTAATAATCTTTTTTTATAGAAATCAAAGCTTTTTCGACTGTTTTTTGCACTAAGGTCAAGTCATTTTTTTGGAGTGCATTAAGGTCAAGTCATTTTTACGGGCTTGACCTTATAACCAAAGTCTGGTTACCAGACCCCTCTGTATCATATATTATGAAATGAATTTAAGTGGAAACATGTATGGGACATCGAAAAAGGCTGTCCGGGATGTTGCTGAAAAAGAACAAATTTGTATCCTTGATGTTGATGAGCAAGGGGTTAAAGCATTGAAAGAGACCGAGTTTAATCCATTATTTGTTTTTATTAAACCGCCGAGCATTGAGGAGTTAGAGTCTCGTTTGAGAGGCCGAGGAACCGAAACCGAAGAATCACTTCAAAAACGAATGGCAACCGCGCGGTCAGCTATTGAGTATGCCGACCAGCCTGGCATTTATGACTACGTCATTGGTACGTTTTTTACAGAGGGTGTTAATCATGCTGTACGCCGACAATTATATATTTTTATAATCACACCGTCGGAATCCGGATAATGGGTAGTCCGCCGATAGAAAAAAGATCATTGAAAATGTCAGAATTGTACAGGGGGTCTGGTTATAAGGTCAAGTCATCTTTTTTGCACTTTGATCGAGTCATTTTTTTTTCAAGATAAATCATATCTTTTTTCACTTTTTTCGGGTGTAAATTTAGAACGAGACATATACGTTTAGAACGACACGGGTAAAACACGGGTAATAAATTTTTTTATTATAAAATCATGCCTTTTTTCACTTATTTTTGGGTCTTAATTTAGAACGAGAAATATACCGTATATTATATACGTTTAGAACGACACGGGTAAAACACGGGTAATATATCTTTTTATTATAAAAATCATGTCTTTTTTCACTTATTTTTGGGCCTTAATTTAGAACGCGACATATACGTTTAGAACGACACGGGTAATATTTTTTATATAAATCATATCTTTTCGGACTTTTTTTATGCACTAAGGTCAAGTCATTTTCTTGGAGTGCATTAAGGTCAAGTTATTTTTTTGGCTTTGACCTTATAAATGACCCGCCTGACGAAATACCTGGAAAATAAAGATTCCAAATATCTTAAATTTATAAATATATTAAATTCAGTATAGTATATACTTATATATTGGCGGCTTACACATTATCCGGATTCAGACGGTCCCTTTCAAACACGTGATTTTTTAATATTTAAATGTTCAACAGTCCCATGGATTTATCGTATATTAGAGCACATACTGTCGCGGTGATGCCAAACTAGCGTTTAAAATCATCAGGGCATAGCCATAGCTTCAACACACGATATTTGCCCGATCAAAAAATTCTTTCACTTGACTTATTGCTTAACCTCAAAGTATGAGGTAAGGGTGATCGTTTACCCCTGTAAGCGTGACTGATGTACGGTCTAGGGTAAAGTTATTATCTGTAGAATTTTTATTCAGATGGTTATAAGGTCAGGCCAGTTTTTAGACTTTAAATCCATACCCCTGTATGTTTTTGGGGGCATGAGAGTTTATCGAAGGCCCTCTTCGGGGGCATAATCGCCCCAAAAAAGATGCAGGGGTTGAATACATTTGTTATCAAACGCGTGTTAGAAAAGTTTGTTTTTTATTTCTAATATTTAAGTCCAATTTAGATGAAAAATTGTGCACAATTTTTAACCCGACATCAATGGCATTTTTGACGAACTAGCAACCTAAAACCACTGTATATATTTTTATTGTTATTGATAATTGTGAACTTTGACGTTTGTGGGTTGAAATTAGTTCTCAACAATTGCGGTTGATTTGATGCATAACTCTGAACTAAAAATTGAACATTAATTAAAAATAACATGAAATTAATTGATAAAAATGTAAAAAATCTGAAAAGCGCAAATGTACAATAACTTAAATACCGATGTAGTAAACGACGATCTACCACGCGCCTACGACGAATTATGCGGCCATCTTGTGGCTGAGTATCCTTCATTGGGCGGAAGTGACCCCGTAGTGACCCCGGCGGTTGATGCCGCCCAAACCGCCCCTCTCGTCGACGCTGCCGGCGACGGAAAAAAAGAACCAACTGTAATTACCATGGAAAGTTCGCTTCCAGGTCATGGCACAATAAACTTAGAGCAAAATCCAAACGGTAGCTGGTGGTGTATAATGCTCTGAACACGCCTTTTTGCTCAAAGTTTACAAGTTATTCCGCGTCTACGGGTCTTTTTTATTCACTTTGGAGTCGGATTTTACAAAAAAATATCAAGACGAGCTGGGAAACTACGGATTGCCAAAGTTTTTTCCGTCTTTTTCGGCGAATTTTAGTCTTTTTGGCGTTGAATTTAAACTCCTAAGAAGGGCCATTCGCTTCTCATGCTTACAGGGTGAGGTAATATAGATGCTAAGGCGTTTTTGGTTCGCGAGTGCGCTGAGCGAATATAAGTTACAAAAAACGGCTTAGCATCTATATTACCACACCCTGTTTATAACCTCTTTATTTTTTTTTTGAAAATCCCGTGTGTCATTTTTTATCCAAAATTTGCCCGAGTTTATCCGACTGATAAGTTAAGAGCATCTCCAAAACTCTCCAAAATTAACATGGACAAGCGTTGTCCAGCAGGACCAAAACTTAACCCGTCTAGGCCGAATTTCGTGTAAATGTATTTTCTTTCGCAATTCTAAAATTCAATACTATCAAGAAGTTCCGAGAACTGCCGTGTTGGTTAATTTTTTGCTGGGTGTATATTTATTTCTCGCATTTATATTCTTATTTATGACTCATTTTACCAATTTTATACTGTACTGATCTCTCTGTGTCACTCGTAGTTTTTTCCTTCTAAAAAGCAATAAAAATATAATATAATATTCCGATTTGTGACTGGCGCTTCATTTGAACCGATTTATTCAAGAGAGAGAATTTTATGCAATATGTTTCCTTATATTATATGCATTTTATGCAACATTGATTTCTCTTCGGAAAATTTAATTTGCGAAAAATAAAAACGATTTTGAGCTTGGGTAATATGGTAATGTGTTTTGAATTTGAAAGCAAACCGGTCATCCTACCTCCCACGCAATAAGTAATCTTATTATTATATTATAATAAAGTAAAACGATTACTAATTGCGTGAGAGGTAATATTACCGGGTTGTTTTCAGCCTCAAAACACCTTAATACTAATACCCAGTGGTACATCATTCGGTGCATTGATATTTTTGAAACGCTTTAACTTTCGAATAAAGTGGAATTGATCCATTACATTCGTAATTTGAGCTTCGCTATTATCAGGGGTTAAGATATTTTCCCTTAATACCTTATAATTAGGGAAGCTGCCTGGGAAATCGAAATTTAAAAAAAATGTTTTAAACCTGAAAATTTTATCATGGGTATACTTAGACCTAAAACAACTTTTTTTAGTCCAGAAATTTTATTGTCTAGAGACCAACCCTAAAGGTCTTCTGCTTCAGAATCCGATTATAAGTTATAATTTATAACCAGTAAATCATGTTTTACATTTTTATGATTTACAGTCTGTATTAAATTTTAACAAGTATGTCTTGGGACTGTGTAATAATGCGTTTCTTGTGTGATTTAAACAAAACCATATGATTATCACACGCTTACCGCATGGTGGCGGAGGTCTTGCCATGCCTTTAAAACTAGCTTTTTTAATTCGAAATATAAAAGTTTTATTCGAAATATAATAATATTTTTGCCGCAGTTCAAACGTCGACGATTAATAAAGCATATAATATATATGCTGCATATTTAATGCGGAATTTACTCGCCACCTTCAAAATAGTGACAGATAAATTTAATTTGACACGTTCTCCAGATTCCAAACTCAATGGTAAGTCCGACATTACAGTTTAACTCTTGACATCTCTTGTAAGCCAAAATTCGGTTAACCCCGATGTATGTGCCGTTGCAAATTTACGTGGCTCTCACCGTTAAAAAAAACTTTCTTAAATGCTTTGTTTGGCTTAACTCCCAGGGGGAACTGCGTATAAATAGACTTTTTTCGTCGATTTAAGGCATATGGTCCAATATGATATGGAGGCCCCGTAGGGCAAAACGGGTATTGGTGACCCCCCTTAACTTTTAGAGAAAATTCGATTGGTGATGTTATTTTTTTCGTAGGTTGAAGATTTCAAACAGCTGTCTAAGGGGCCCTGGTGTCCCAACTCAATTTCTGAATAAATCAGATCGACGTAGTTTGACGAGCTCTACAACTTGGCTTCACCAGTTTTTTTTGAATTATTGCGAGTTCCTTCCCCCCGAGAGTTAACCAAATACATGAGATGGATGTTGACTTTCTTAAACGGGAAACAAACGAGAAACCTGGTGTCAAAAATAATGTTTGTTTCCGGTGTAAGAAAGTCAACATCTATACAATATATTTGGTTAAGCCAAACCAACCACTTAAGAAAGTGGTTTAACGGTGAGAGCCGCGTAAATTTTCAACGGCAAATCCTGTGAGCATCGGCACATTGGGGTTAAATTGATTTTGTTGTCAGTAGTGATTTGTTAGATAAAGTTTTATACCGTGCCCTTTTAAGTAGGGCCATTTCGATATGTTTAAAATGGACGCAAACTTACAGACACGTATATCGATGATAATCATGATACTTTAAACGTTTTGTGGCCTAACTTATACAGGGGGACTGGTTATAACTTATAAGGGTCTGGTGATACCTTTCCCATATCTTTTGTGGGAACTCACTTAGAAAAAGGGGGTACAGTCCTTACTTCCAATACGGACGTTTTTGATTCTCGAAAATAGCGTCCGTATTGGAGTGAATTGTCATAAAGGGTCGATTTTTCGACTGTTTCGGGGACACTTTTCCACAAAAAGCGTCCGTATTGGAAGGAAGCGTCCTTATTGAGTGCGTCCTTATTGAGTGCGTCCTTATTGAGTGCGTCCGTATTGAGAGTAAGGACTGTATTAAGTTTTGTCCTAATTACAGGGGGTCTGGTTATAAGGTCACAAGGAGTGACCGTTTTAAGGTCAAGTCATCTTTTTTGCACTAAGGTCAAGTCATTTTTTTTTTGACTTAAGGTCAACTCAACCTGTAGAACTTGGAAAGCACCAACTCTGCAACAGTCACACTAATAATTACCATATTTTTTAAAACACTTTTTGTTGAAGCGGTTCAGAGCATTGTTTTTTTTTGTAAAACACATTTTGTTCACAATTTTGCCATAATACTCAGCTATTAAAATGGAAAAACGGCCCTCAGTTGGCCGAGGCTGAGCTCTTAAGGCCTTCAATATTACCAGAAACGATTCTACATCAAAAGATGTAAAAAAAAAACTAGCAAAATTTTGTTCTACCATTTGTGTGTTTAACTGATACATGTTTTGTTTATTTTACGTGCAACAGTTCCGTTGTTTTAACTTTAGGCTCTTTGCAGTATTTTGATTCGTCATCTGAGATGACTCATCTCCATATGTAACCGACGCCGTCATTTTGGCCTTTAAATACCAATAGTGTTATTCTATACTGTTACGTATACTAAAAGTTATAAAAAATAGTTTTGGCCATTTTTAATTCAAATGATTGATTTAATCGGTATTGTTAAGACTTAATATAAAACGACTTATTTCGGAACCAAAAAAGTTCATTTAAAACAAATCAATATTTTTACGATGGCCAAAGTTATGAAATTTAAGCTCTTTTATCTAATACATTTGAAAAATTCTTATTGTTACATTTTTCAAATAAATACATTTACAGGTATTGTTTAGCCTGGATGTCAATTTGAATTAGAGATTATGATCTATAGCAAAAATTTTGTATACAGTCCTTACTCATTTTTCGGACGCTTTTTCGGCACAATGGGTCCATGGACGTCCATTCTAATAGAAACATGGACCTTTTTGTGACGATGCTCCTTTTTCGGACGCTATTTTCGAGAACCGAAAACGTCCGATAAATGAGTAGGGACTGTACTTGAATCCGTATCACAGTGCGCTTTCTCTTGTTGCGCACCTACTTTTTAATATAACTTACAAACATTTCAAGCAGACTATTCAAACAAAAACTACAGGGGTCTGCTTATAAGGTCACAAGGAGTTTAAGGTCAAGTCAGTTTTTGTTTTTTGAAAAGTATGCTTTTTGGGGGAAAATCTTTAAATCGTGTCTTTTCTACGGTTGTTTTGGGATGAAGACCCCGACATTTTTTCTATAGCAATTACAGGGGGGTCTGGTTATAAGGTCACAAGGTGTGACCGTTATAAGGTCAAGTCATCTTTTTTGCACTAAGGTCTTGCGTCATTTTTTCAAGAATTTTTTCAAGTCATTTTTTGGGGTTTGACCTTATAACCAGACCCCCTGTATGTCTTTTCACATTTTTCTATATTTTTTCTATAAAATCATGTCTGTTTGAACTTTTTTCCAGCACCAAGGTCTTATATTGGGAAAAAGTTTTAGATTGTTATAAGGTCAAGTTGTTTTTAAAAGTGCATTAAGGTCAAGTCAGTTTTTTGGGCTTGAGCTTATAACCAGACGCCTTCTGTATTTATTGAAGTTTTTTAATGGTTCTGTTTCAAAATTGTGGAAACTAAATAATCAAATAAACTGGCCCGAATTTGAGAAATACCTGTATTACTAATGTTCACTATTTTTTGCAAACCTGGTCTATAAAAGTCGCTTATATAAAGAGTCAATACTGTATTGATCCTATTTCAATTTGAAAGTCATGCATTATTATAATGCNATTTTCTATATTTTTTCTATAAAATCATGTCTTTTTGAACTTTTTTCCAGTACCAAGGTCTTATATTGGGAAAAAGTTTTAGATTGTTATAAGGTCAAGTTGTTTTAAAAGTGCATTAAGGTCAAGTCAGTTTTTTGGGCTTGAGCTTATAACCAGACGCCTTCTGTTTTTATTGAAGTTTTTTTAATGGTTCTGTTTCAAAATTGTGGAAACTAAATAATCAAATAAACTGGCCCGAATTTGAGAAATACCTGTATTACTAAAATTCACTATTTTTTGCAAACCTGGTCTATAAAAGTCGCTTATATAAAGAGTCAATACTGTATTGATCCTATTTCAATTTGAAAGTCATGCATTATTATAATGCAATCATAATTTAAATGAGACCGGTCGACCAGAAAGATGCCAGAGATGTTTAAATTGAACGGTCAAGGTCTAGTACCGGTATGTCAACCGGTCTCATCCCTGCCATGTAATGTCAAGGTTGATATTATTAACTGTTGAATGCCTTTTCTATTTTTGACGGCGTTTTGAAGAATAAAGAGCACGAAAGAGAGAAAAAAAATACGAGTTTTTGATTTTAAACTGAACACAAAATAAGGCAAGATTATTTGGCAGAAAGCAAAACAAATATGGTACCAGCAAACTATACACTATAACCCTGCTACAAATAAAACCTGGTTAGGCACATTTTTTTAGTTTTTTGTCATGCGTAAGTTTCAAGAAAAAAACGACATGACTGTACAGGAGGGGTTGGTTATAAGGTCAGCCATTTGTGCCGTTATAAGGTCAAGTCAGTTTTTTTCAAGGTTAATCATGTCTTTTTCACTTTATTTTGGAGCGAAGACTTCCCCCGCCCTCCCCGCTGACACATTTTTTCTATAGAAATCATGTCTTTTTAAACTTTTTCTGAGTGATGGTTGGTAATAAGGTCAAGTCATTCTTTGGCAGAAAAACTGCTAAAAATGTTTTTTAAAGGGGTTGGTTATAAGGTCAAGTCATATTTTTGGCCGAAGAACTGCTAAAAATGCCCTTTAAAAGGGTTGGTTATAAGGTCAAGTCATTTTTTGGGGAAAACTGCAAAAAGAGGATTTTCAACTGGAACCGTCGAGTAAAAGTGAATTAAGCCCAGCTGTTTTTTTACGATTGTCTTTTTGAGGTGTGTTTTCTGAAGGTCATCAATATTTCTGAAGGTCATCGATATTTTTTCTCCTTTAGTTCCTCAAACCAAATTAAACATTTAATTAATTCGAAAGGCCGTGTTTGGTTAATTAGGAAAGTAGCTTGAAGAAGAATGTAAGAATTTCTCACTTCGGCCAATTATTAACTTGAACTGGAGTTAGATTTGGAAGACGGCGAATACATTTGTTGAGCAAAAATAAATATGAAACATGTTTCGTCAATATAATTAACGGACATTGCGACGGTGATGGATTTTTTTTTAATTACAGCTTTAGTTTATACTTCAGGTTCTCATTTTTTGATATTGACCTTATAATCTCCCCGTAATACTTTAAAATAAAATGTTGAATTTCATTGGCTGGTTATGGGATCACCAACTTTGTTTATATAACCTCGGGCACGTTGGCGGCTCTAAAAATACTACCCAATTTATTTCGATTTTTCAAATCATTTTTTTTCACACAGTTTACCAACAAATTTTTTTTCACCGTTCATGTGAAGAATTAAGAGTTTTCAAAAATTTGTAAAGTGGAGATTAATCATAATTAGGTTTATTTTTTATTTAACCTGATTATCAGTGCTTTAATTAGAACTGCGCATTCTTATGACTCATTTTTTGACTCATAATCGCGTCGCTTAGATTTTATCTCCACCTTACAAATTTTTGAAAACTCTGAATTCTTCACATGAACAGTGAAAGAATCATTTTTTCGTAAGCTTCGTGAAGAAATTTTTTGAAAAATTGAAATAAATTGGGTACCGTAGTATTTTACGTGTAGTATTTTAGAGCCGGAACCAATTGCGTTTGTCGGTGTTAGCATTACAGGGCGTCTGGTTATTTTTTGGACCTTGACCTTATAACCAGACCTCCTGTAGCATTTGCTCGAATAAAAACCTCTGTATCAAACCCTTATTTGTTTTTCAGTAATTAATTTGTTTAATAATTAAATTATTGATTATAGCATCCATAAATCTTACCCCGTTTGAATCATTTGGCATGTTGGTTTTGTGTTTTTCTGCAACTTTGTAAAATATAATATTATTAATATTATATTAGTTTTTTTTTATTTTATTATTCACATTCCCACCCACGGCTGTGATTGATATGAAGTCTCTATTGGTGATTAATTTCCATACAGTGTCGACACTCCTAAATGAGAAATGGATCCAACGGATTAAAATGACGTTATTTTGGACAGTTCCGAAATTTATAAATCATTTTCTCGTTATTCACTTTCACATTTTTTCTCACAAACGTCATACTGAAATGTATCCGGTTAAACCAGAACGAAAAGTGAAACCTATGATAAAAACTGCCGTTTCATTTTAGGTTCGTTAATACGTGATAAATGAGCGCTTTTCATTATATTTT
>SCLG01001055.1:0-21453 GCA_004367875.1 Oikopleura albicans
TCAAAAGGTTAATCCGCCGAAAAAGTTCGGCGGATTACACATTCGCCAGAAATAACAACAGACCGATTCATACGGTGCCGTTTGATGGTGTTAACATAACGGGTTAGATGGCCTATATAATGGAAGTATAAAAAGGATAATTCCATAATAGAAATTTTATATGTGGATTCAGCAGAAAACGAGGCTTTTTAGTTGTGTTTTAGCTGGCAAAGCGACAACAGCAACTTTTGTGCCAATTTATTTTTCGCTCTATTTTGACTTAGAAAATATTTTTGGCTGTCCCGAGCTTTTGAACGTTTAGACGCTTCACAACTCGCCTTAGTTTTGACTAAGTACTACTTCTTTGCAAATCAGAGAAGTAATTAGGAGTTACTACCCACCAGTGACTCCGTACTAACCCACCCACCGCGGTTAGTACCTTTAGAGAACTTCCTACCCACCAGGATTTATCTCTAAAGCTCGGAAAGCTTGTACGAAGCTCCGAGATCAACTAAAACGTTGAAAATACTGTTAAGAAAGTATAAATTAGGCGGATTACAAAATCTACGCCTGTTTCTCTTGCAGAGAAACCACTGTGAACTTCCCCTTTTTGGAAGTTCGAACCCTAAAAACCCCCCCTAACACCCCACACCACCCCCCCCCTACACTTTTTTAGATTTTAAGATCCTTTTTTGGATCATATTTTTTAAGATCCTTTTTTGGATCGCTTTTTTTTTAGATCCCCTTTTTGGATCACTTTGTTATTATAAAAACTTAAAATAAAATAATACTGATTCACTCACATTACATAAACTTTAAAAATTGATAATAAACGTTTATTTCTCTCATATAGTCGATTGTTACAAACAGGGACGACCAACTGTATAGTTGGAAGTCCCATTTTGCAAAATTTAAATTAAAAACATCGCGTTAAAAACAAAAACTAAAATCAGAAGCAATACATATTTCTTCGTTTTTCTTTTTCTTATTTCTACCCTTTTCGCTTTAATTTACTCACTTTTTGTGTATTACAAAATCATTGCAAAAATCAAGCTACCCCCGCTTCTTTTTGGCTGATTACCTAACGTATTTTTCGGACGGTCAGACAATAAACGCATACTTTTCACTTTCTTCATTTTTTGATCAGAACAATCATTTTTACATAACAATACACGCCAACGCTAAAACCATATCCTACTACACAATATTCGAAACACAATTAGTTGTATTGCGTAAATTGTTGTACCCCCCACTTTTAGCTAATATATAAAGAATTTGACTGCTCAAAAAAGATACAGTTCACAAATTTTACATTTTTGTGCAGGCCTATGCCTAAAGTTACTGAGACATCAAATCGCTTTGCGTTTTATTCCAGAGGGAATGGCCAACGAGGTAGAGGCGGCCGTGGTGGCCGTGGAGGCCGCGGTGGTCGTGGAGGCCGTGGCCGCGGCGGTAAAGGCGGAAATCCTCAACAACAGCAAGGTGAAGTTTTAAATCATGAAATTAGCTTAAATTCAGAAACATCTAAACGTTCAAATTATCATATTAAAACATCTAAAAACCCATTCGTTGACATTAAACGTTCCGTTATCAAATCACAAAATAAAAAAGTTGAGTTAAACAATAAATTTGCAAATTCAGGTACCCTACTGGGAAAGCTTAACGTAAATCCGGATTTTAACTTGAAGCAATGGTCTGAAACTATTAATCTCGTGGTTGACGGTAGAGACTTTGAAAAAGATCTGGACATTCATAAAGGAGTTACCGACGGCATTTTCCACATTCGTTTTAGAGACCGTGAATTGTTCAAAATAGTGAACCAATTCAAAACATACGGCATTACGAAAGAGGATTATGAAGTCGTTGATTTCGACGGTGATCTTTCTGACGATAAAAAATGTTTAGTCAAGCGTATATTACTCAAGGGCCCTCGTGAACGCAAGTTTTTACTAGTTTTTGCAATAGTCAATTTTATGTCACTCCAACTCGATTACCAATCTTTTTGGGGGCTGGCTGATTGCATTTTAATGTTCTCGCTGGCTTGGACCATTTCGACAAAACAAACTATTAATCGGCCCGCGTGGTTTCTCACCGGGCCCAGCCAGGACCATTTTCGGCGATTTTTAGTTGGTCATTCGGAACGTTGCAAATTTTATCGGGAAGCGGGCACCCCGTATGAAATTATTAAGGACACTAAGGCTAAGCTTGTGGCGGAAAAGGTCATTTCCCCTTCCTTCCGAGTTAATATTGATGATTGCGCCGAGTCTAGAGCACAGCGGTTTCACATCCTTAACAAAGCCATGAAATATGGTGAGGCGGATAAAAACCAGCTGGATGAAGTTGAACGTGTTAAAAAAGCGGGTAGAGACGTTGTATATACCGAGCGATTCACAGTATTTCGCTTTGACGGGTCTACGTCAGAAGATTTTTGGACAAATGCCCCGGTTAATAAGTCTAAACCGCACCCGAGATTTAGGGCTCTTTCAGTACCAGTAGCTGAACGTTTTACTAAGGACGACCGTACGCTTTTTTACATTTGGATAAAAGAACGAGTCGAAGAGTTTAACATCCGAAACTCTGCTAAACTTCCGTCAACCACCCGTGAAGTTGAAGCAGCAAAGCTCAAAGCGAATTCGGTCATAGGGCTCGGCTTAAACCGCGATGACGTCACCGCATTCCAAACAAAGCTCGATGACGCAATTTTGAATTTTGAAAATTACGGCCGAAAGGTTGATATTTTAAGTTCAAAAATTGGCGATTTCGAGGGCAACTTAGAATCTCGATTGAAAAATATTGAGAACACTATTTGTCTGTTGGGTGCGAATCAACGTTTTGTTTCTGTGGCAAATCAACTTACCGTTCATATGATCGCTCAAGGCAAAATCGAAACCAGCGAGGAAGTAAAGAAAGTTTATGAACAGATGGCGATTTATGGGCCGGAAATTGACAATAAGAGCATCTACAATGCCTATCTTAATAAAACCAGCCAAGAAAAACGGATTGAAAACGATGTTCATTGCATGGATGAATCTGCTCGTAACAATGGTAATGCCAAAAACAAATTGGCTCAAACCGCATTTAAGCTCAATCCTTTGGTTCCGTATGCTCAACAGTCGTATGAAGTTGGAGACAAGGCAGCCGATCTACTACACCACGTGGGCTTGAATTTCAATACGAACATCTCTGAAAAATCAGATAAGCCGTTAGTTTTACCTTTAAACGTTCATGATGTAAATACTTATTGCGAAACTTCTGAACCTAGTTCAGCTTGCTTTTCTGAAAGTTCATATGAGGAAATCTCGAGTTGTGAGGATTACAAAAAACCTTGCCCTTCCGGATCCGGCATGGAATGGGAAGAATCTACGGATTCTTCACAGACCAGTCAAAAAATTTCTCCGCCGGTTAAAAGTTTAATCAACAACTACGAGAGTTTCAACACGCCTAACCCCGTTAAAGTAGACACTCCTGAAACGGTTAAACCCGTTACTGTTAAAGAAAAAACTAAAAGAACCCGTAGAGTTAAAACGATCAGACCCACAAAACTTTCTCAAGCTTTTAAACTTAAAATTCATTTACGATCCACAACTCGCGAATCAACCCTTTTACCAGACCTTGACCCTACTATCAAACTTATAGTAGACCCAGGTGCAAACTACCCCTTAACTCCCATGGGAGCTGTGGGACGTGAGATTCTTAATGTTTTTAAACAACCGGCCGTTCAAATTGATAACTATTCTGAATTTTGGGCTAATATTATTAAAGGCGATCTTACACCTATTATCAATAAGTTTCCTAAACGTTCAATTGCTAATATCAACAATCTGGTGCTTTTTCCTTCTCACATTGATTATACTGCAGAAAACATTACTGGAAACAATGTGTCGGCAAATTTCGTTCATGGCACTCGAGTTAGGCTTGCTTTTAACGACAGCCGTAAAAAGTTGTGGTTTAGCATGGTCATCTCGCAAACCATGGAGGTCATAGCCACATGCGTGTACCTTTTCGATAACTGGAAATCAGTACCATCCAGACTTGACGACAGAGTTGAGCTGTACGAGTTAGTACAAAAACTCTGGACACTGGCAAACGACTTGGTCAAGGTCGAGTTTTGTGAGCTCCTTTTGAACGTTAAACGAAGTAGTTACAGTCATTGGGATAGCATCATTCCCCGTGTATCTACCTTGCTCTACCCGAGCATAATTGAGGTGTTTGGTGACATGGGTATCAAACCCTTCGATCACGGCCTTAATGGACTTCAAGGATATATTCGCATCCTGATCTGTAAAAATCAACAAGCGACCACAGCCACCCTCCCCAGCATTCAAGACTTTTTCAAGTTTGCTGAAAAAAGTCCAGAAACTAATAATGACAAAATTTTAGGCCGAAGCCCACAGCAAAATGAAGTCATGTCAAAATCCCCTTCCGGACAATTGTGCTCGTCAAATTTATACATGCCTCAACCTACACGTTTTACGCCAAAATTTTATGTCAAATTATATACTGCAGCTGAACAAGGTAGACTAATCATAAATTATGATAATCGCTCTGCAGAAAATTTAGAATGGCAACTGTCAGAGAATTCACTTTTACCCAGAAAAAACACCTTAAAAATAGTATTTAATGATTCTGTTACGAACCAAACTCTTACAGTTGGTGATGAAACGTTTAAAATTACAGATGGTTCAGAACCCTTATTAAAGTTTATTTACAACAATATTATGAATCTACAGAACATCAAAAATGTTAGATTTCAAAATACTCTTTTTGCTACAGATCTTATAGTGCCAGAAATACCCGTCCCAAGGAAAAATTTATTTGAATCAAAAAAGTTCAATAGTTTCTTTCAGGAACCCTTGACAGTACAACATTTACATCAAACGTTCAATTTCCCGTCATTAAACATGCCTGTGCCTACACCAGAAAAAAGTAAGTCAAAAACGAACTTTCAAATAGTATCAGTTAATCTTGACGTTCCAGCGTCTCAAATTCGAGAGCTTATTATTTTATACAGTCAGGCAGCTATTTTTTGTATATGTGAATTGGATGATGACGCAAAATTTTATTCCGAAGGACTTAGATTACCATCCGGGTATTCAATTTTTCATCATGAACCGGTAAAATATACTACGCCCTCAGGAGTTAAATTAAATTTAATTTATTCGGCCATCATAGTTAATCACAGAATTTTAAAACATATTACCCAAATAAAGATTGGACCTCCGTTTACAATGATTTACATTAAGGATGCTGATTTACATTTGAACGTTTGTACGTTTTATCGCCCTAATCCGGATTCTCCTAAAATAGGAGCTATTGCCGAGCATATTAAAGCAACTTACACTATTCAGGATTCATTCCTCGACCAAATGGCCGAAGTTGTCAAAGTTCAAAGCAAAACTGCTTCAATTATTACAGGAGACCTCAATGCAGTCTATGGAATACCTAGACCAGGTGAAATTAAATTTGTAAATGAAATGAAACTAATTTGCAGAAATTATGTAAATAATGTCGGAAATCGTAAAACCAATTTTCCCAAACAGAAAAAATTTCAACCTACATCAATTGATGTTATGCTTACGAAAGACTGTAATATATTATTTTTTGACATAAAACCAGGGTCGTTAATTTCTAACGACGGACATTCCATTTTATCAATTATTTTACAAGAATCTTTTCGTAACGAAGGTGAAACAGTTAAATGTTTTAAAAGGAATGAAATGACTGGATTTCAAATATATCATTTCAGTAAAATAATTCTGCCATTTTTAGATGTTCAACTCCGGCAAAATCAAATTGACGCCCGATGCTGGTGGGCCAATTCAATTATGCATTCAGCCAAAGTCCTGAAATGGGACGCATCTCAAAACCATCAAACCTCTATTAATAGAGCTGTATATTTCATCCCTGACAATTTTGCCTATTCTGCTACTCTTAGGAATTTTTTAATTCAAGCTTTTAATTATTTATGTCCGGAAGAGATTAAAACGTTTAATATACCAAAATTTCATAACATGCTTAGTAATGACTCACATAAACTACGCATGTTATTGTGTTCCCTACATATTCATTTGGAAAACGAGCAAAACTCAGCAGGAAAAGAATGCCTTAAATTTCTCATTAAAAGTACGCAAAAAAAGTTGCGTAAGTCAATTCATAAAGATGCAAAAATCGGGATTACCCAACTGCCAGATGGCTACTCTCTATCACCCAATCATTTATTTCAAATAAATAATAGGCTCCACCCAAAAATTCGCTCAGATATACACACTATAAATTATTCAGCGCAAGAGTTAGCTGACTTTTTTGAAAAACTTCAGTGGGACGGTGCTATAGAGAAAATTCAAGCTGTGGGTCACATAGATTTATATGACAAATATAATGTAAACGTTCCCAATACAAAATTTCGTTTTGAAGACTTCATTCCCGAATGGGATGGAAAAACAAAGGCCACGTCCATTAAACAATGCATTATTAGTTTAAAAACACATACGAGAGGATTAAATTCCCCGATCAATAAAAGGACCCTTTCTTATGTAGCAAATGAAATGCATTCCTACTTTTACAATGCAGCAGTTTCGGACGTATTATTGGGAATTTACAATAATGATTTTTTGAAAAATAAATTGAGACCCATTGGTAAGAAAAAACCCCATCTTAAAATTGCCAATCACAGATTTATAAGTGTCCCGTCGCCGTTATGTTCTTTCGTCGGAAAATTTGTAAGTGCAGCATTAAACGTTTACTCGGAAAATTATGGACTACAAACAGAATCGCAACACGGTTTTCGTAAGGGTCGCGGTACTCATACATGTATCAGTGAGCTCATGTTGGATATCTTAGACGTTAAAAATAAACCTAAAGTATTAGTATTTTTCCTTGACGCCCGAAATGCATTCGGATCTATTCCATTTTCTGTTATTTTGACCACGTTAGCCCACTTCATACACCCTAACTCTCTACGTTATTTTGAACAACTTTTGCGCCCGCGTACTGGAGTAGTTGTACACAGGGGAGAAAAATCAAATGATATTCCACTTCCTGAAATCGGGGTTCCCCAAGGGGAGCCCGTGAGCCCATTTCTGTTTAATTTAATAGTAAACGGGTTAAAAAATGTTTTGGTGCATCAGAGGGTTAAATTTGAGTTATTTGCGGATGACCTTTCTTTAGTTATATGGAGTCAACCGGGTGATACAGACGATATGTTTAAACGTTTTGCAGCACAGATTGTTAATAAAGTTACAGGCTACCTTGCAGACGCTGGAATCACACTTAATTATGACAAGTGTCACTTTATGGCTTTCGGTAAGATCACAAATTTCCAATCAATATTTTTAAATGATCACGACAAGATTGTGAGGGTTGAAAAAACTGTTCTACTGGGTTATAACTTACGGACTGATTTGTCTTTCATCGATCATCATAACTTTTTGTTATGGAAAATGATTGGCATTAGACAAAAAATTCGAAATCTCATTGGGCTGGACAATACTAAACGTTTGGTGAATTTGGCTTACTCATTAATTTTTGGATCACTAAATTACGTTATTTGTATCATGCCAAAACTTTCCAAACCGCAGTATAACAAAATTCAGTCAGTTGTAAATAACATTCTAATGGACATTCTGCAGATCCCTCACGCGAACAGACGCGGCTGTTCCCAAGCCAAAATACTTAATAAAGTTCATTGGCTTTCCTTTTATAACAATCATGCGCGATTGCAACTTTCTTTCTTTAATAAAGTTTTTAAAACTACAAAAACGGATAAAATATACAAAGTAATGGAAACATGCTTTCGGTATGAAAACGGTGACAAGTTGGGAACAAATAAAATAACCACAAAGAGCTTTAATATGAAAATGGGCGCCTTTCGTAAACAAGTTTTGGAAAATTTCTATCCGTCCTTCAAAATAAACGCTCCAGAATATAATCACATATCCATGCAAAATAAAATGCTTGCATTTCCGTTTTGTGCATTTCCAATTTTTAATGAACTTCCTAAAGAAATCCGTCATTTATTAGGATCTACATCATTTGATCAAGATGTAAACTTGTTTTTTCATTCAAAGTGTCAGCACAGACTCAGTTCAGGAAAATTTGACGGATGTAGCACTTGTGACCAAAAAAATATTATTTACAACAAATTTACACAAAATACCCGAATTAATAAATTTAACGAAACTTACAATAGAATTAAAGAACGACGAATACATGAATTAGGATTAACGGAGGACCCCCAAGAAATGTTTACAACTTTAGATTTCGAAAATATTGCTATTGAAGCTGCCAAAATCGACATGATTAACCCTCAAGGGTGTCAGGGCCATTTTGGCAAAAAATTCATGCAGTTTAATTAATCATAAATATTTAGAACACGTCCACAATGACCTAAGACAAAACAAATCATATTTTGCTCGAATATATGAACACGAAACCAAGTTCATTCAGATGTCAGCTCGTGGACTCGACGCGCTCTGTGAAGATACGGCAACCTACGGAAATTTGCTTGCAGCCCTCCCCTTAGAATTTTTCCTTCATTTTCTATCGGCATACGGGTATGGTGTCGTTCAGTATCAAGCTTTATTGGACACAAACGTCGCACCAATTTCATGGCTCAAATTTGAAGTATCAAAAGAAGCCACAATGCACGTGTTAGAAAAAGGACAACCTGATAAAGAATATTTAGAAAGACATCTTTCTTGGTTCTTCCGTCAAAGGAAAAATCTGTTTGCCCTAGAATTTTTGTCGCATGAAAACTCTGATGTAATCAAGTTTTATAAAATCCTCACCTTTTCTTGCAAAAATCGAATTAATACTCAATTTCGATTAGACCGCACTACTGAAGATAAAATTATGTTTTTATGGGAAGTCATTCTAAACTCTACGTTTGATTGGGCGTTCAAAATTGCAAACCTCCCGAAGGGAGCAAGCAAATTTGATCAAAAATGTGATGACTTCTACGAGGTCGTTCACGAAAATTTTTCACCCATCATTTCTCCAGTCAAAAAGAGACCTCGCCTTTCATGTACACAAAGCCCATTTCCAGTTATGCCAAACTTATCTCAAATTAGTAATGAAACTTCCACGTTACTAGATAATACGTTTAATGAACATACTGCGCCCGAGCCTCAAAATATGGTTATGTTGCGTAACATTTTGGAAACTATTTCTCTTAAATCAGCCGAGACGCAAAAAGAAAATGCCATGTTACGAGAGCTCATTTTTGAGCATAATTGTAACTCAAGAGACATTATAGTAATCCCAGAAGATACCAGTAAATTTTTTGCGGAATGCTCCAATATGTCGGAATCCGAACTTATTCACCATTTCAGATTACCCAAACCATTCCCCGAAACGGCATTAAAATTTCTTAACCAGTTGGTTCATGATAAAGAAATGGCTGAAAAATTTGCCGGCTTATATAAAATAATTGAAAAAATGGGGCCAGATGACGACTCGGTGTTTAATCCTGAGAACTTATTTGTTAAACAACTCTTAGGAGTTAAAATAGCGAATATTGATATAAACGTTCAACCGTCAAATGACAAACAAAAATCGCTAAAGCTTATACGTAAACTTTTTGGAGAAGTTCAAGGCCTTATAAATTTGTTGCAGGAAGCAAAACTGGATGTTCACGCAGTGACCATCGATGATTTTATAACTGTCTTTGGCTCACAGATGGGCACCCAGTGTGAGCTGTTGCGACACTATATTAATTACAACCTTAATTCTATGGCATTGGAACCCCTTAAATTCTTAAGCCAATCGCTGTACTTTATTCAAACCATGCACACCATGATTATTCAAGATAAGAATAACAAAAGTCTTTTTCAAGAAAAACTCAACAAAGCTTTAGCAAATCTAGATAAACCTGAATTATTAGTTGAATTTTATATGCAGTTTGCAGAATTCACCAAAAAACAATAACTTTTATCTACCAAAAATTCAGTTTGCTAAAGTTAATTTATTTTAAAAGTTATTAGAAAAACGTTCTCTTGCTTGTTAACCTGTCAATTTCTGTTTACATGTCAAATAAAACAAAAATTATGAAAACAAAGTATAATTTATTGAAAATAGACAAGACACATAGTACTAGTATTAAACCTCCTCATATCGCATATCAGGTACTTCTTGGGGTACTACATCAGATAACTCGCCGGTTACCCACATTTTTTCATCCGAGCAAAAAGGGACTTGACCGCTCAAACTGAAAAATCTTACACTTTCATCGGGAAAAACATATTTCTTTACAGTGCCAAATTTATGTCCAAAACGTTTAATTACTGTAGCATCGAAATAATCGTGACCTATTTCATAAGTGCTAGCCATGTGAGGTTTCAAGTTTTTCTCAAAATCTTCTACGTTTAAAATATAGGTTTCGGAACCACAAAAAGACGTAGCTAACTCATTAAATAATTCAACAGAATAACGTAAATCAGTTATTTGAGTTGACCCCGAAAATAACGGTAATTTCCATAAAATATCTTCCCACTTAGTGCCTTTAGGATAAGGAAAATAACGTTTATGAGTTGGATAGCTACTAAAAGGTAAACAATTTGACGGTTTCGTAGTACCGCTTGGTTCAAAATCATGAGCTGACAACTTTAATATCCAATCATTTTTCAAATCCCCAGGCGATAACTTTTTTACAGCTAACTCAAAATGGTTTCTTGCTCGTTGTGTAACACTACAAGACTTATCAGTACAAAAAGCACAAGGTCTAATAAAGGGATCATTTACTTTTGGTAAATGACTTAACTCGGCTTGCCTAAGTTTTAGATCCATTTCAGGATATTTCTCATGTAAACGTTCACTGGTTAAATAAAAAGTTGAAGTGGTAGAAAGAGTTTTCAAATGCACAGAATAAATATTATCAAAAGTCCGTATCTTTGTTATGCTAGATAAGTTAGGATATCGTCGGTTGTAGTCGGATAAACACACAGCTAGCTTACTTTTATACTGATTGAAACCTTTACATACGTCTTCCGGATCATTTATAGTCACTAATTATGATTTTTGATATTGTTAGTTACTAAAAATCTCGTTTTTGACGAAAAGTTTTAAAAAATAAGATCGTTTAAAATATCATAAACCAATCTTTGATAGTGCTCAAATCAAATTTTGAAAACTGGTCCCAAACACTATGGCCAAAATCGCTCAAATTAGCACATAAAGGAATATTAACAAAACATTTGTATAAAAATTTATACATCCTGGCACAGGTCTCTTTGGTCATGCTAGTTATGGTTATATTTAGCTCGCCCAAATTACTATGAGACGTTTGAAACTCAAACCCGGAAATAAAGAACCAATACCGAATCAAACATCGAATTTCGGACATTCCGTGTTGAACCGAATTTCTACCTTGACCGGTAACCACATTATAATATTGACCTTGTAACTGATAGGATTTTGAAGTTTTCGGATCGGTCCAGGTAATACATGAGTCATAATGGCGCAGTCCTTTCACAAAAGTGCAAATTGACATACATATAACAGTTAAAGCTTCGTGCACTCGCAATTCACTGTTCTTTATATCGGCACAAGTAATTATGCGCTTTCCACACCCTTCCGAAGATTCCACACATTCAGTTAGTCCGCATACATTAGCCAAAACCCTTTAAAAATAAAAATAAATAAACGTTTATAGTTAGCTATTTGTCAAAAATTGAAACTATAATTAAAATTAAAAATTTTTAGGGGATGGATAGCGGGTTGGTAGCGTGCTCGACTGGTAATCCAAAGGTCGGCGGTTCGAATCCTGGGAGACCCGATTGGATTTTCAACTTCATGGTATCGAAAAGATACCAGGAAGCGTTTCAATTGGTCTTCCCATGAGTTAACTAATTGTGTAATACACAATTGAAATTCCGAGTAACAAAACAGCAGTACAGCTGCTGTGCCCTCATCTTATCCCTTTTTTTGATTTTCGAGATAATTATAAACGTTTAATATGATTCAAAGTTTCAAATTGTACATACCCTACTCCTAAACCATGTTGACATATTTGTTTTACTAGCTGTGTTGAATAACTCCAATGTATCTTTGCTAAATCACCCTTAGTTTGTGGAGACTGACGGTATATAAACTGCATTTTCTTAGCCAACAGGCTCTCGTCATCTAACTCCCAAGCGGTAGTAGATTCGGGCATATCAATAGAGAAATTCCCAGTGCTCTCCAAGTCAAGTCTCGCCTTATAGGCTTTTTAGGTATTAATTTAAGTCATTAAAACATAAAATTTTACGTTCATAAAATTGAAATATTTCAGAAACATAGTCATTAAAATACCATTCCTATACGGTAGGAGTTAGGTAGAGTAACCAACTCAGCTTCCTTCAACCCCATTTCACTATCTTCTGCCAAATGTGAAAATTCATTACTAGTGTACAAATAGTACATTGAGGGAGAAGTCAATAAACTATTGAGTGCAACGGTATAGTCGGTTCGATTTGTACTGTATAATAATAAACGTTTACCAGACAAATGAGCACTTTCAGTTTCCGTTTTCTCAGGCATTAGAAAATACAGCATACGCCCTATCAGGCCAATTATTTGCTCAGAGAATAAATCCCATTTTAGATCCTCATATTCATGTAAAGATTTAAACATATGAACGTTTATAGCGGACACTCCAGCTTTCTGTAAAAATCCAACGAAGACACAATAATGTTTCTAAAAATCAAGTATTAGATAATGAATATAATTGACCCTCCCCGAAGAAAATGTGTATATTTTAGACCCCATTCTCAAAATGGAAATAATATGATTTTTGTCCACCTAATTTCTCGACCCCTCTTGGTCCACAAAAACTTTTCTTTCGACTCCTAGTAGTTACAAAAAAATCTTGTAGGATGAAATCGACCCTTCTCCTCGAATTAGACACTTATCGGCGATCATTTTATAACTTTAAATCGAAGACCTTTGTATAATACAGATTTAATAAATGTATGTTGCTTACCAATAGTGAACGTTCATTGAAGGTATGAGTAAAAGTGTATAGCACTATAGTGTACAGTTCATTCAACTGAGCTACCTCGCAAAAAGCTAAATCCAGACCATTTAATACAATATGATTTCCATCCTTCAATATCAACTTCAGCAAAATTATAATCAATGAAATAAAACATGAACGTATAGTTGGCAAATTGACATGCGACGTCACCAGTAAAGGCACTTTAGCTAGCTGAGCTAGCATTTTTTCGAGTTCTGAACTTTAGGTGTTAACAATAGATATAAACCTTATTAATAATATTCAAAATTGTAAAATTATTTTTTATCGTTCTTTTCTGACTCCCAATATACTATTTCTAAGCTTTAAGCCTCACCTGTAAATTTACGAACTAACCGTGAATTAAAATTGTCTGACAAAAATACCTGGTCAATTCTAGAAAAGTTTTGACACTAAAGTCGCTAAAATCTACGGTTTTTAGAGTAATACTCGTAGTAAAAATGATTAACCAATCAGGAATGAGAAATATGAGCTCAAGTCTAATTATTTTGATAATTTACTTTGCAAAAAATAAAAAATAAGATAATTTCAAGAGAAACTTTGAAATCGTCTGATAATGGATCACTCATGGAAAAAACCGTACACACAAGTCTATATCGACGACTGGGACAATATGGTCGCCAGTTGCGAACAAATACAGCATGATTTGGGAATGTTTTATGTGGACTGGCCGAATATTAAAATTGGTCACTACACAAATATTTCTCATTATCCTAAATGTTTTCCGAGAAAACTTTTTAAGCTCCTTATACTTACTAAGCACGCTCGATTAACCCAGGAATGGGGGTTGAGTGTGCCTTCTCAGATTTTATCTGAAGAAAAATTTCGAGCCATAGAAATGGGCATATTTTTTCTGGCCCGTGCACTTGACGAGGACGACTTTGGCCGTGCTCATACAGTTACTGAAGTTAAAAACTTTATTGCAAATAGAGTTTGGCTGTTGGATCAATCGTTTCATAAATGGGTCGCAGATTATGGGGATAAATTTAACCCCCAGATGTCAAGCATTGTTCGACGTTTTCATAAACAATTTGACAAAGTCGTAAAGCCAAAATGCCTATGGAAAAGCTATTTGGAAAATCCAATCAATCATTTTCGCAGTTTAATTCAGCTTCCCGAATGGATCTAAAAGGAAAAGGGTTATCACGAAATATCGTGAAAAATGTTCCTCCTTTTTCATTGGCCCATTGTTACAAATAAGGTATCTTATTTTAAAACTCGGCAAATTTTTTCACATCGAGAAAATTTTTGTGATAAATAATTCATAAACGTTTATTGAAAATTTTAGAGAAAATGGCTTTTTACCGGTTAACGCAGAAAAATTCTGGTCTAAATATTATTGACACAGAAGGTCGCGGACAAATTCCGCAAATAAAAGCATATACTTTTATTGCAAAAATTTTTCGTAAAATCGAAGAAAGGAAATCTTTTCTATTTTTTGATGAACCTATGCCGCTCTCTTTATTCAAGGAGCTTAATAAGGACATGCCAGACCTTTCGACTACAAATATTACAAATTCAGGCTATGATTATTTTTCAAAAGTCGGGGCATGGAGAGCGTATTCTCAAAAATCCTTCTCACATGCTCATCTTGACCGTGTTTTAGCGGGAAAAGAATTTCAAAAATATTTGGAAAATAAAATTCAAAACGAAGCCTTGAATCTATACCAAGTTGTAGGCAGATCTACAGATATGGCTGACTTTCGTACAATTAGTTATATGGCAACCCTCATAAAGCAGTTGTATTTCTCGCTGGAAATCCTGGAAGCCTACTGCTGAATCTCATAAACGTTTTGCTAAAGATACAATGAAAATTTAAAAGAAAACGGATAAAAATAGAATTTTCTGAAACTCACATTTATGTTTAAACTGCACCACAAGGGTTAAAAGACGGGATACTGTAAATAAAATAGTTACGGCTTTTTCACATAAATTATAAGTCATATGGATCCAAGTTCACATAAATAAATCATCGGTTCCAATTAGTAAATCAAAACCATTCCATAAAACCAATAAATATCCATAGTCATCAAAGCACTTATACCGCCTTTTAACCCTATTTTTTCTTCAAAAATGCCTTAATAGTCATGCTCTGGTTGTCTGAGGTCGCGTTTCTTAAAAAACATAAGAGACGTGGCCTTATGACCTCATCATTTCTGACAGTTATAACGCCTCCTTTTTTCACATCCGCCTATTTACAAAAGCCCACTGTACTTATCTTTGCCTTAATCCTTATTTCACGGTTTTTCCGTGGAAATTGTTCACTAAACGTTTACAGTTCACAAATTCAAAAATGCTTGTAAATATGTATATTTGTAAAGTTTTGTACAGTTTCCCGCAATATCCGGTTCACATCGTTAATATTTCATACGGGTGGAATCTCATATGATATGGATATACTCTATATCATATGGTTCCTATAAGGTCTTATGCACTCAACACAATATTAAATCTTGACTGTTACTACATGTTTCTTCAAAAATGTGATATTATTTGGAACTGCCAATAAATTTTGAAATAGCCAAAACCTAAAAGCATGAAACAACTAGAAAATAAACTAGTATTTTCATACATTGTCGCCTTACCATGTCAAGCATTCTACATAAAATACAAATCATAATTAGACCAAATTGGGCCAACCACGCGGGTCGCTCAATACTTTTTTAAGCAGTTTTTTGTTTTTATAAAATATTCCTCACAAATAATTTGTTTTTGTACGAGAAACCTCATCAAAATAAAATGCGACTTTTTAAAAGCAAGCTACGATCGAAATTATATGAGAAAACTACGGAGCAGCTCAAAGAGGAACTTATTCCTGAGATACGTTATGATATATACGCAGCAATTGTCTTTATTAGTCGAATCAAAAAGATCGACAAAATCATCCCCAAAAATGAAAATACGTTTAACGCCTTTTTTCATGAGGATCCAGAGTTGGGAGAAATAATTTCGCGTGGTAAAATAACCCGTGAAAATCTTGCAGATGTAATTTTTCGAATAATTTGGGCGATTGACCAAGCCTCCGAATTTGAGTTTTTTGCATCAACGAGCCGTGGTCGTGACCTTATATTAAAAGGGCTCGACATTTGCTTTTTTCAATATTTTTCTGAACTCTGGAATCACCCACACGATTTCATACTGTTTATTCTTATGCCTAAGATGCTTTTGACTTTACAAAAAGTCGAAACAAAATTCAGTGCGTTGGCCCTGGCTGATCTAGATTAAAATTTACATTTAAAACAGAAAGACGAATTAGAAACAATAAAATTTAGTCAGCCAGACTAATCACATTATTATGTAGCCCAAATTTCACTGTTTAAATACATTTAGAAATTATTCTTTTAGGAAATTTAAACGTTTCTTTCAAATATTTAGTATGATTACAGTCAAACCATTAAATGACATTGAGTCGGATCTTACAGAGGCCGACGTACAATTGCTCAATACGGTCCCGAGCTGGAAACTCCTTAATCAGCGTTTTTTAATAAATGCCGGAACAGCGGGTTTTTATAAAGGCCAATTTGTTACTGTAAGGGGCAGAATTTCAAAACTTGAAGAAGGAGTATATACAATATTTACTGGCTATGGGTCACTAAAAGGGGTCGTAGAGAGCAAATATTGTACGGAGGCCGCTGGCGTGCTTGATGATTTTGTTTGGTTGGAAGGCTTGCTGGATCAATGCAAAATGCTGCAAATTTACGAGATGACGGTGTTGGAGCAGTGTGGAGCGGAATCGTTGAAATTGCATTCTAAAACAGCAACCATTATGCACGCAAACAAGGAGGTTTTCTATGGAAATGGCGATGGTCGACTTACATATCACCCTCGAGTTACCGGGAAAAATTAGAGATTATGGTTTAAAGTATACAGAGATAACTGTTGAATATTATTTAGCTAAACGTTCACAAATCATATACTTATTCTGGCCAGTTTAAACGTTCTTATTTATAATTGACATTATGGTTATTCAGATATGAATAATGAAGACCCTGACACGGTCTTAATCAACTTCCATGAAATTAAAATTTTCAAGGAAATATGGGATTTTGACAAAATCGTGAATAAACGAATCATCATAGCAGTTCCTTTTCCAAATGAGTTGCCAGGAGATTATGCTGTAGAGTTTATCCAAAAGAAAATATCTACCTCACTCCCCATTATTATGGGACCCATCATTTTGGACTTTTTATATAAACACTTTAAACATTTTCAAGGGCCCATTTCTACGGATTTTGTTAAGTTTAGAGATCAGTACCATTTTACTTTTTTGAAAAACGAACTTTCTAAAGAAATTAACCCCCCGGGTACGTTTTGGCTAGAAATGCACAAATTTCTAGCACATTATGCAGCGCGTACTTTTTTCCCGCATAGCTCCTTTTTGCTGCTAAACATTCCACTTACACGCTCGTACGCTGCCTACCTCGGACTTTTTGATGAACTATTAAACATTTTTAATACGGTTACAAACGGTAATTTTCTATACATTACCCAAAAGTACGAGGAAAACGCAGAGCCCATTTTAGGGCAAACCCCAGTGAAGTATTTAGGATTCTCCGGCGGATTTTTTCTCAACAGAGATAATCCGGACAACTACACCAACGCAGTACTAGGCCGAAATGACTTGCTTGCGGATCGACTCAGCTTCAACAACATTGGCCGACCATAATTTTTCCAGGTATATAAACGTTTAAATGCGATATGATCATTTTAAGAGACAGACTCGGTTTCTTGTTTTGTTATGAGTTTTTTGAACGTTTATAATTAAAATATGTTAATCTTCTTATTTACAACTAAAGAAGAAGGACCTTATTTTTCCACCTTTCCCCAATCCCCCCCCCCCCTTAGGATACAGTGGTTTAATTTGGTTCTTTGGGTTTTTAACTCAAAGAACGACCACTAAGGCTAAAATTGAAATATTTTAGGTTTTATAGCTCTTGTTGGCGCACAATAACGAAATGGGCACCAATCGGTAAAGTCGTCAACAAATAACTGTATATATATTTATTAAACGTGTACACCACAATTATTAGGATATGCCAAATGCCATCGCGGACTCATGCTTATGGAGGGACACATTTGGCGATAAAGAGCACCAAAATATAAAACCTAGTAAAAGTATTTTAATTATGTTAATCTTTTATTTTGTAAAATAAAAGTGTCAGTTGAAAGCAAAAAAAAAAGGCGTGGATATGATCAATAGCAACACTTTTTTGTTTTCGTCATTTCCTACATTAAACGACGCCGACCGTTTCAGTTTTAGTTTTTTAGGGAATGCTGGAATCATCGCATGAATGGAACAGCACGTCCTTAAACGATATGTTTAATTTTGAGTGTGAAGATGATGAATGTTTTGTTTTACTCAAACATATGGAACCACCCATACCTGGATTACCCCTCAGAGAAGCCTTCAGATCAGAATTAGAAATTAGAGTTTTTACTGAAAATTATGTGATTTGAAACGGCTGTTAAGTCATATCGAGAGTCTTTTCTTTCGATTTGAGATGTTGTATTTTTAGACATGAGGATTCCTTTTTTAATTAAAAAGGACACATTTGGCGCTAAAGAGCCTTTTGATCGCGGAATCGTGCTCTTTGGGTCGAGCAGCATGAAGAATTAAAAAAATCTTATTTATATGCGTAAAAAATTTCATTTCTTCATCTACGTATAAATAACGAAAAAAACGCCGGTAATTNGACATCCAAGCTGGCCGCAAGAAAGCTTCGGGCTCACCATCCAAATGCAATTTCGCCGTTTCTTGCTCCTTCGTCATGCCTAAGAGACACTTTCGGACCATTTCTCGGCCGTGTGCTGCCAACAAAACGGTCTCAGCATTATCCGGTAGGCCCATAAATGACGGTTTTTGAACAGGAGGCAACTGTTGGGCCACCCACGATTGAAAATCACTAGACTTGGTGCCCTCTGGCGCCACAATCTCGCCACTTGACTCTGGTTGCGCCAAACAGAAATTCTCATCGAATGATTTTGCAGTGAAAATCTTATTCAGGAATGTGTCCAGGACGCGTTGATCAAAGCTCTTGTCGATTTTACCACCATAGATGGCTTGTGAAAGTAATGTGCTAATTGCCTTCCAGGGAATTTGCTCGGGGGAAATATTTGAGCGACCTTTAGCGACGATATCGAGCTACTGATCAATTGTATCACAACCGGAACGTAACTCGGCATCGGAAAACTCGTACGTTTTTGACCATCCAAGCGGAGTATAACGCATACGTTCCTGTTTTTAGGTTTGATATCAAGTGAATTGATTAACTTTTTAATTGAATTATTTTAACACCTGCAAAACAACCTGCAATACATTTTATTTTTATAGTGTCCCAATAAAAATCATGTTTGAAAAACATAAAAAAGACATGATTTTAAAGAAAAATTCGTTACAATTTTATACCCTTTTTTAACCAAAAAATATGACTTGACCTTAAAACCAACCATTTTTTATACTGCATTTTTAACACTTCTCCACCAAAAATAGGACTTTACCTTATAACCAACCCCCAGGTATGTCTACAAAATGTTCAAAAATACATGATTTCTATAAAAAAACTTCGCCCAAAAAAGCTTAAAAAGACAAGATTTTAAATTTTTTTTCCCAAAATGCTTCTCAAAAAAACTGACGTGACCTCATAACGGTACAAATGGCTGACCTTTAACCACCCCCTGTACATTGCATATAAATTGTGTATATGTTCATTCCACAATTCCAGGTAACAAACTCTGTCCTGAACAACAGCATGAAACCATCCAAGAAGAAAGTATAGTCGAGCTCGCTCAGCTGGTTGCGCTTGCATGCGATTGGTTGTGTTTGTAAACGTTGATGTAAAGGATGATTTCATACCCGGTGGAGGTTCATACGTTAGAATGCGTGCCGTGCGCAACATATTAACGGGCAATTTGGGGGAAATTTCGGCTGTCAAAAATAGACGGAAATTCTGGTGCGACTTCTGTGAGTGCAACTTTTTCTCGAGCTGTTGTAACCATGAAGGTGCAAGATGGACATTTTTCAACAGCACCCATTTTCCCGTTCGTGACGCGCTTGAAATGGCCTTTTCGGCTTCCGTGAATCCTTCCGGTGATCCCATAGCAACTGAAGACATATCCTTTTGAAGGGTGCGGGCCAAATCATCAACCACATAGGAAGCGTCCGTTCCAGGTAACGATGCAAGCAAAATGGGTTTATTGGGCGCTACTTGGCTCGTTACATCGGCACAGGTCAAATCAGCTTCGTTTAGGGTTTCAAAAAAGTACGTGATCGTACGACATGAATCAAAGAAATGTTTTTTCAAAACACGGGGTCAAAAATATATAAACACCCGTGTTCTGAAAAACAGTATATAATACACCACCTGCGCCGTTATCGGGTCAACATTTTGAGGACAAATTTTGACCCGATAACGGGTTTTAACCCGATAACGGCGCAGGGCGTAGGCGGAATGTCTGAAAAATTTTGATGGCCAATTTTGACCCGATAATGGCACGAGCGGGATTTTTCACTGGCTTCGGAAAAATGTAGATTTTGACCCGATAACGGTACGAGATTTTTTATAATTTCTCATACGTCTACCGTATGGGGACTCTGACTGTGAGGTTTTGAGCAATTTTCCTATGATTTGTAACGCTATTCTGAGGTCATCTTCACACTCTGAGCGTCCCCATACGGTATATTAGTCCCCATACCGTATATTAGACCATGTGTCTACTTCATATTTCCGCACACCTTTTTGAATTATTATACAAAAACGATATATTATCGATACTTTATCGGAAATTGGCCCTTGGCGTGAACCATGGTTAAGAAAAATGTTTTTTTGTATCATACGTTCATTGAACTTAAATACAGAGAAACTAAAAATACGATGGTACACCAATATTTTCACAGAAAAAGCAGTTGTTTATGAACAAAATGGTCATTATTTCAAAAAAAGTTGCCTTAAAAATCATTTTGAATTATAGAGAAAGAATAACAATTTGAATAAAAATGGAAAGAAAGGGAAAAAATCAAACGTATGCTAATGACGATTTTTTTTTTGACCCGATAACGGCGCAGTGCGTAGGCGGGGTGGCTGGAAAACTTTGGGTCCAAATTTTGACCCGATAACGGGTTTTGACCCGATAAAGGGTGACCCGATAACGGCGCAGGTGGTGTATAAGACTTTTTGGCCAATTAGCGGTCGCAATTTTGATCAGTGGCCAATAAGCGAGCCGAATTGAAGGCCATTTTATCGAAAGATGCTGATTGACAGAAATAAACAAATCCACGGTACAATTAAGTCTTTATTTCCAAAAGTTCACTGGTGATAATAGGTTTGACTGAACATAAATTCGTTTTGTAAACATGGGGCTGCGTAGTACTGCCTAATGGATATTTTACTGTTGTCGTAAAAAACGCTGTTTGAGGAAAATCAAAAGCGTCACTCAAGGCATCAGGCCCTGATGATCAGGGACTGCATTTA
>SCLG01001056.1:0-12356 GCA_004367875.1 Oikopleura albicans
CAAAATATTTTATGCCATTGCGCTTTTTGTGGTGTTTCCAAAGTATCCATTGTTTAATGAATTTGAAAAGGACATCAGAGGTCAGTTTATCTAAGGACCCATCCCGTTTTTTGAGGTGCTTTTTTAGTATCCGTTCCAATTGAACTTGGGACTTCCGTTTTTCGATGTTATTAATCAGGAAATCCATTCTAAATTAATCTTGTTGTTCTAAGCTTAATATATTTTTAAATATTTTTGACCAACGTCAGAACATTACACCAATAATTGTGTTATTTGATTACAGAATTTTGTCAATAGCATTCTATTATTTGATTTCCAATTTTGCGATTTCGTCTGCTGTGTTAATCATCAAGGTTTGTATTATCAATTGTAATTCGTTATCATCTAATGACAAGCATTCCAGAATGTCCCAAATTTTTTCGTAATCCCTTGATGGCTTTCTTCTTTGTAAAAGTTTGGCCTTGAGCCCACCTTTTACCGTGAATATAAGTTTAGTCATTGTGCTTAATTGCCAGATTCCATTATTTGATAACTCTTTAATAAGTGTGTTTCTGTGCAAGCCAAAGTCGGCGATGTATCTATCTTTAATATCCTCGATATTTAACATTATTTGTTTCTTTTCTAAATAAATAGATACGTTTAAGTAGGTAGATAGATAGATAGTTTGCTTGTAATGCAATAGATAAGTGTTTGTTGACAATAATAGGCTTTGAACAGTTGCTGAAGCTTATTCTTGTGGCTTTTTCTGTTCGTGTTTTTTGAACCCTGAAGTCTGTGTTTTGTTTTTGAAACCCATCTTAAAGTTAGATTTGTTTCGTTTCCCGAAGTCAAATGATTTCTTTCCACGGAATTTGTTTCCAAATTTTTGTGGATTGTTAAATCCCTGAGTTCGGTTTTGGTTACGAAACTGCGGCTTAAAAGGACGCTCAGATGTGTGTTTTTTGTTGAATTTATTTGATTTTTGACGAAAATCTTTCACTACTGGTCGTGGCTTTCGATAATCATTCGTGCGTGATGACCTGTCCCACTTTCTGAATTCCGTTTCCAGTTTCGCATTTTTGATTATCGTGCGCTTCTCTAAGTGTCGTTTGGAGATCCCCAATCTATTAACTTGTTCTCGTCTGACTGACTCATACACCCCGAGTGACAACTCTTTCAAGTTGTCCCGGTTCGACATGATGGTCTTTATTGCCTTGCGTTTTTCCTCTTGCATGTCTGCATTTAAAATACAGTTGCAAGCGTCCAATGCGTTGAGTCGAGATATAGTCATCCTGTTATCTTCCAAGTAGTTAATCAGAATGGTGACGACCTTCCACCATTGTTCCGTCGGTTCGTATGCGTCCCGAAGCTCCTTTATAAGTGTTAGTAACTTGTAGTAGTCAAGTTTTAGGATATTCTCCGAGCGGCACAGCATGTTGCACAGCTCCCGGAAAATCTCCTTTTTCGCTCTTTTGAGTGTTTGTTCCTCTCCCGGTGGAGCGTTCTTGATCTGACAGGTGAACGTTCCATCCGCATTCTTATGTACTAGGTTTCGACCTGTCTTTTCCTTGAAGTTGGTTAGTTCCTTGTCAACTTTTTGGAATTTTTGCCAGAATGCATCTTTTCGGTCACTGGCCGCAATTCTGTCACTCCGGAACTTGTCTCGAACCTCTGTCAATCCCTCCAAGGTGTAAGCGTTGATGAACCGTAGCTGCGGCTCGCTCAGCTTACCCCTAGGTATTGCGCTCAGAGCACTGAAATCTGTGAGCATGCGATCAAATTTGTTCTCTTCCTCCCTCAATTTGCGTTCAGATTCGAACTCACGATCATAGTCTTTTTTATGGTAATCTTTGTCTAGATCGCGATTTCGATAACCTACATATATATCGTGAGTTTTAGAGACCATAATTTGTTACGGGATTGTTTGCTCTGATTTTAACTTATAAACGTCTAACATTTGAGTCTTTTTGTACCGGTGGTTTGCTACCCAATTTATACATGTGTGCGAATTTACTCTGATATCTGCGTATTTTTTATGTTTTCTTGGAGCATGTTTATTTGTCAATGTGCTGTTATTTACCTGAATTGTCTTTGACCATTTCTTCCTGAATGAGCTTTTTTGCCTCGGATTCGGAAATCGTAATGTTGAAGAAAACCCCGGTTTGTTTTTTGATTTCATCCGACGTTAACACTGATTTCGGAGCGTAAAGGGACTCGAAGTCCATGTTTAATTCGTTCATTCTAAAGTTTTATGATTTTGATTTATTGACGTGTTGTTGGTATTAGTTGTTTTTACAGATATTTTTCATAGCAATTCTAGGTATTTTAGTATTTTTGTTTATGATTTTCTTTTCTAACGCTCTTTTAATCATCTTATCTAATCTCGTCTTTAAGTGTGGCGTTAGTAATCCTTTGACTTTTTCAATGGTTTCGATCATTTTAAGGTTATTGATGTTTATTGCGATAAACAACAATACTCTCAGCTTTTTCTTATTTGACTCGTGATTGTCTTTGAATTCCGATTTTAATCCCTTTATTAGTTCTTTCTTTGTTACGTTGTAAAATTTTTCGGATGTTAGTTTTGCTATTAGTTGCAACCATAATGTCCAGTGCGTCATTTTTATTATTACTATCTTAATTGGGTGTTTTAAGGTTAATGTGCTACTAATGCTTTATTTCACTCTAATATTTGTGTTCTTTTTAATAAATTGTTAAAAAAAAAAAAATTTTAACAGTCCAGTTTAAAGGGTTTGGATTGCTGACAGTTTCTCCATTCGCTAATTTTTGTGAAATCGATATTGCCATTTCGCGTTGGGGGCTTTGTGATTTTGCGAAAAATTTGATTTATCAAGCATTCCGCAACAAACTGAAGATCCGGAAACTCATTTCCCAAAATTTGTGCCGCTCTTGACAGCCTGGTGAGGGAGACTTTTCTTTGTGACCGCGCTATGTTTGATCGGAACGATCTCCATTCTGCTGCTGATTCAATGGTCTTGCCCTTTGCATCTTTAGGAGGCAGGGCCCTAGCTACGATACTTGCTACTGAGGACCATTCTAACCATTCCAAATGATTATCATTGACTAATTTGGTCTGAAGCCAAATTCCTTTATGAAGAGCCTCTATAATTTCCATGTTGATTTTTTGATTTTTTGACGCTATTTTTGGTGTTATGTATTTATTCTCAACGAAGTGTTCATATATGAATACGCCATTGACCTCCTCTTTGATTGTCGATGCAGCCAAATTTTGTTCCTCTGAATCCGATTCCGACGTCGTAAAGTCGTATTTCCTTTTTGGCCTCGCGTTGGTTCGCGCTGGACTCATTGTATACAGTCTGAATTAGTAATTTTTGGTTAGCTAATGGCGCTTGTAAATAAGTGTTTTTATTCTGAGCCCAGTTTTAGTGCATGTTTCATTACAAAGTTGATGAGACTCAAAAATTAGTGAAAATTATCATGTGGCATGGGCATTTGGGCGTAATATGCATATTCCCAATTCCAAAGGATCTCCCTTATAATCGTACGCATCATTTGCCGGTCTTTTTCGTAATAGAAATTTTCCTCTAATTTGTACATCAGCTTATAAACGCTCAAATGTAGGTCATTTTTCATTAAGTCTTTTACTTCCTGAATTTTTTCGTACGTCATGAAATTCCCATTTTGTAGCCAGTCCATGACTCCTTGTTTTCGAGCTTCCTCTGTAAACCATCTGGGTTCTTTTCCTTGTATTTGGAGAATTTCGCGACCCATGGTCTTCAAGAAATAGCCGTCTAAATTAATTGAAATCGTTAATTATAGCCAGCTGTCTTTTCTATTTAGGAAGTTTAATAGAGTTCTTATTGGTCAGCTTTTTGTCCGACTTCAGCTGTTGACCAGCTGTTAAATCGTTTCCCATCTTGCCCTATATAAGAGCGCCTGGCTCCGGCCATTTCAGGTTTCAAATTTTGATTTATTTCCGAAAATGTCTGAATCAAATCACTCTGATAACCGAGTTAAACGCGTTAAGTTTGATTTGTCTAAAAATCAATATCAGGAAATGCAGGACAGTGATTTATGGAATTATCTTGATAAACTTCGGTTCCGAGAGTCTGGCTATTATTACTTGTGCAATAAAGATCGTAATCGTGAAGAAAGATATGATGAGTGGGCTGCTGCCAACGAAGCTATTCCCATCGTACGCTTGAACCGATGGCTGGGTTATCTTCGATATGATGATCCTTCGCATGCCGTAACCATCCGGAAGACGATGGAGAACCAAATTTTTATGAATGAGTTGTCGATGGAGTTTGATTGGCGAACCGTGAAGAAGCGAAAACCCAAATAAAATCATCGAATTATATACTCTGATTTCTGTGTTTGATTTCATGATCAATTTCGAGAACTGATTGTTTGTGCTTATTTTTTCTTTGTAACGCGACTTGTGTTCTAGAATAAATTATCCATTCTCCTATTTAAGTGTGTTTTAGAAATTTTTGATTATTAAACGTCGTTAGTTTTAGACTTTGTTAACAGCTGCGTATAACGTGTTTATTTTTTGTTCCTCAAAATATCCAATTCCCTCTGTAAACTTTTTTGCTGGTATGAGTGATGCTGATCTGAACTTGTCACCCAGTTTTATTATCTGAGTTGACTTTGGGAACTCAGTGTAGAATGGGGGAAGTTCGCTTATGACGTGAAATATTATGATGAATTTTTTGTCCGATGCATAATCGAGCGCTTTCTTGATTATGAAATTTTGAGCGTTTTTCGGTGGGAAAAGGTATAAAATATCTCCGTGTTTGACCGAGTATGATAAGAAATTTGTGTGAACTGCTCTGTCATCTGGGTAAAAGCTGATAAATCGTTCGCACTTATTGTTAAAGTATGAAGCGCAACCATCAATATTAGGTGTAAAACCTGCTTTTTCACATAAATAGGTGTAAACTGTTTTCGAGAGTTTTTCTTCATTGAAATCTAAGAATCTTGAAGCTCTGTCTGCTAATTGTTCTTTTGTGTTGACATATTTGATGTCAATTGTCAAGTTCTTTTCGGTTGCTGTTTTAAGAATATCCAGGACGACCCTTTGTATGTCCTCATTTCTTGACCCTTTAGTGTATGTATGACATATCGCTTGGTTATCACACATAACTAGTATCCTTTTATTTCGGTCTTTCGTTGATTTGATATATTCCAAGATTGCAAGTCCTTCTTTGACCGCAATTGATACATCCCTCTCCTCTAGCGTCCATTGAATCGTTTTATCAAGTCCAGTTGACTTATCATACCAACCCCCTGAAAAACCACTGGCATCTGTGTAAATTGTACTATCAATTATTTTGGTGTCAATTTTTGTCCAGCTGCATATTCTTTTAATCAGCTTTAGGTTTCCTTCTTTCCAGTGCGATAATTCCTCCCTGAGTTCTGAGTCAACTTTAATCAAGGCTTGATCAGTTAATTCGGCTTTTGTGAGTAATTTGGTAATGTGTCTTATGAACATTTGCATGTTCTTAATTACTAAGAGAAAAGAACACATTTTTCCTCGTAACTTTTCTAAGTCTTTAAAGAAAACTTCCTCGGAATTGATGATTGTTACGAGACTCGCTTGAAATTTTTCCCATTTATCGTCTGGGATTTTCAATGTACAGTTGCGTGTATCAATTTCTACTCCCAAAAACTCTATTATTTGCGTGCAAATTGGCGTACTTTTGCCTTTGCTAACATATCCTCCATGCAGGATTAGCAGCAGATTTGTGAGGAACGCATTTCTAGGGGCTCTAGTACCGTCCAAAATCTCTCTCATGAGTGTTTCTGTGATATTGTCCTCCAAAATTAGACGGTCATCGAGGTACAAGAAGATTCTTATACCTCTTTTTCGTAAATAATTGACAACGGCCATATTGGCGAGCTGAAAATCAGCCGGCACTTTGCCAGTGCCAAAGCTGGCGGCTTTGTAAGCAAAAATTTCGCCCCCCCATTCGAAATGTGTCATGTTTTGGGAATCCTTATCGAACCGGAGCTGGTGAAAGCCGGACTTGTCGTCCCACTTTGTGGCAAAATCAAACTGACGCATAAATAGGAGTGCTGTTCGTAAATCATCCAATACGCAAGGTACCGCGTAAGAACGGGTGAAGGTAAAATGGCTACCGTCCGTGCAAACCCGTGTTTTGACTCCCTCCTTTTTCATTGCAATTGCCAATACTACAGCCGATCGTAATGGCGATTCTACTAGGTCTTTATGGCCGACGTGAAATATGGCGCCCGTTTTTGTCCAATCCACTAACGTTTGTGTTATTTTTTCAGCGTTTAATAACGTTTTTAGCGAATTTTTCGGGTAAAACGGTTGTTTGACCCATTTCCCATTCTTTCGTTTTGCTTCGACCGGAAAATAGGCGACGGTCGAGTGCCTTACCCCACAGATTGTGTAAGCTTTGCCTCTTTTGTCGCTTTCGTCCAATTTGTTGAAGACCGAGAGATTTTTAACGTGTAGTGTTTTTGATGTTGCCAAGAATGTTTTTCTGTATTTCACCCTATTGAAGGTCGAAATGTCCCTCTGATTGTCGAAGACTGATAACCCCGTATGTATGAGTTTATAGAGTAAATGCCTGTATTTATCCGTTGGATATTCCGCTATGGTTGTGAGCCAAAATTGGCTGAATGCGTTGTAGGTGCCCGCTCTAAAGTCGTTTTCACATCTGTATCTTAGCATTGACCAAGCTGGTTGTATTTCGTTGTCTAACACTTTCTGGAAGAGTTCCCAGCAACTATTCCCATACTCGCACCATTGTGTGTAGGTGTAGGGCCACTTTAATTTGTTATTCCAAAGATCCGTTGCTTGTACCGGGGCATATGGCGAGTTTTCGAATTTCTGCTTTGACAGTTCTCCATTTTCCAATTTTTTGAGCACATCTAGCCTTACACTTTCCAGTGTTGTTGACGACAAAGACTCAGTCAGCTTGTTAAAGTTGGCTTTGTTGTAGCTACGTAAAGCTGCGTCAATATTTGGCTGAAAGGGTGGGACGTAAACTTTTTTGTTGTGATTTTCAGCATGACTTTTGAATTTATATCTTCCCACTTTTGTCGGGACTACTCTGTTATCAGTGTATTCGTCATATTTTCTATCTCTCTTTTTTCCGATTTCATTTTTATCCATTCTTAATGAAATTAATTCTTAGTCGTGATATCGAAGAGATTAGAACCCAA
This sequence comes from Oikopleura albicans, assembly GCA_004367875.1. Lineage (NCBI taxonomy): Eukaryota > Metazoa > Chordata > Appendicularia > Copelata > Oikopleuridae > Oikopleura > Oikopleura albicans. Next base: position 7,159 of record SCLG01001056.1, read on the forward strand.
TATGATATTAATATTGGATATCATAATATGGGTATGTTAATTTAACGACGGTTTTTTGTTTGATGTTCTTTTATTTTGAATAATTAAAATACAGGATGTACTGAAGGTAGGTAGATATTTATGGGTAAAATATAAAGTGTTTTAATAACTCATTCCATTGGTTGGTCCTGAGGCAATTGTTGTTCGGCTTCGCCCTGAAGTCTGTCTCCCACACTCTCATCTGAGGGTTCTTCAAATCCACTCGTATCACTTACCGGTTCGACCGGTGGATGTCGTTCATTGAATTCCCTAATGATAGTGTTTCGGAGAATTTCACCGTTGTCCGGTACCAGTTGTGCTGTGCGAAGGTAAAACCAGCCTCTTGATTTTTCCCATTCGCGTTGTGTTGTTGTCATTCGTTCCATCCAACTGTCAACTGATGCTGACCCTCTATGGAAAAATGCATAGGCTTGCAGTTCCGGACCTTGGATGTCGAATGAGTTGTAGGACAGCAACCGGTTGAGCGCCACAATTAGTGGATCAAACCACAATCGTGAGTGATGCCCGAGCTCCGCACGTGCTATATACAGGATATATTTCATGTGCGAGATATTGTCAAACAAACATCGTCTGCTCAGCCATGTTAAAGCTCCTTTAACGCACTTAGTTAAGAGTAAATTTTCGGCCTGTGGTGCGAGGTAGATTTCACCGTAAACTTCATCGATACGATTTCTAAAACCAGCTGAAACGTCGGTGTAATCCGGTGTTCCTGGAGACCCATACAGTCGGATTTTGTCCGGAAAATTTTCCAGCAGCATCCGGTAGTATTGACGTATAAGCGCGATGTTTAAGTTATCACCGTAACAGTAAACCGCTCCAGTGAGCCCCTTAGTACATTGCTCGATGATGTCCACATTTTCCTCCGGGATTCTCAGGATGGACCGATAACCATTGTCGAACAGTTCGATTGCCTCGTCATAGTCCAAATCAAAGTCGTGTTCCGCTCGATGGACTAGAGTTTCGACGTTGTGTACGTCCGCGAACTTAGCAAATTGTTCCCGCGCATCCTCCGGCAGCGGGTACAGAGGTTCGTCCAACGGATTACTCAATTTGTACGGCAAAATTGAGTATGTCGAAGGCATTCTAAACTGACATCAGTGTTGTATTAATGGTCAGTCTTTTTTAAGTTATATGTTTGTGATTTATAAGTACTCGCATCAAATAATCTGTGTTTCTAGTGAGTACAAGAAGTGTTACAATAATAATACAGTAAACTGTGACAAATAACGACATTAAATTGCGTGTATTCTATATTTGTAGTTTTTTAATAAGTTTCAATTCCTGGCCTATTTTTGGGTTTGGCGTTTAAATTTACTTTTCCTCGATGATGCTCGAAATTAAATTTGGATTCCTATTGATGTATTTTATATGTTGTTTTAATGTAGTTTACGTATTTTTGATGCCTTTATTTGTCTCAGAGTGTCTTTGTATTTTTGTACGTTTTCTAAATCCTCGAGCAATTCTTTGTCGGAGAGCTTATTAACGCTGATTTCTGAGTAGGTATTTTCTAGTTCTTTTAAGTCCGTAGCTGACCATTTTTCGGAGACCTTGGAGACCGAGGGTTCTGCTGATGAGGGCAAGGATTCGTCTAACGACGGCGTTCTTGAGCCTGACTCTTGGTTACCAAACATACAATGTTTTTCCCCGATTTCAGTGTCTGATGATTCTTGCGTGTCTCTGATTTCGGTGTTAATTAATTGATCGTCAGTTTTAAGATTTTCAAAAACCGCTACAAAACAATAATTAACGCATGTATTGATAAACTCCTGATAGTGAATTTATTTTAATTGTTGGATTATAATTTGTAACTGTCAGTTATGTGTTTAAGTCACAGTATATAACTAATGTATATGTATTTTGAATATATGTATGGTGATATTGTCATGGAGAAACGTAATTTTTTATCGTCTGTTTCTGTTTTTGTCCGAACCTCTGTCTGGAGACGCATCCCTGCTTCGTTTGAACGAAAATTTCTTCGTAGATCGTCCAGGGAATAAAGCCGCTATGCGAGAGTTGTAGTTGGTGTCTTTTGCTGGTGTGTAGTCTGAGAACTTGGCCAGCTCCGAGAAGTTCCATTTTGTTGGATAAGCTCGTTTCCACTCGGAGAACGATGCCGGGGCATGCTCTGATTTCAGCGTTTCAATAACCTCCAAAGCTGCTGTGTTCTCCTCTGGAATGAAGTCCACTAGCTTGGCCCAGACGTCACTGTTTGAGATATTGCGCAGTGTGAGAGTTTCTTGTAAAGCCGTTAATTTAACGTGAGTGGTACAACCCGCTCCCATGCACTGGTTGACCATGTTGAAAGCAATGGTCATATTTTTGGCCAGATCCTCTAAAATTAGCGATGCTGGCGCAATTGCCACGTTGACGAAAAATTGCATGTGATGAAGCAATAACCCAAATGTCGCATTTTGTCGGGTGCGATCACCTGTGTTTTCCGTCACCAGCGGCGCAATTAGCGTTTCGATAAACGACTCGATTGAGTCGTAGTTTGCTGCGGTGAAAAAATCCTCATAAGAGTCCAGGAATGCGATTACATTTGGGCCCGCAATTCGTATGACTGCACTCCGTACCTTGTTCAGATCGTTTTCGTCCAATCGATGATCTTTTAAGACGTCTCCCAATTCCTCATCATAAGCAACTGGGAATTGTCTTATTTCAGTTTCTACCGCTCCAATTTTAGCGTTTATCGTTTCCTTGAATTCCGCCAAATTTTTTGACATAGTGGCAACGTTAGTCCAGTTTTCGTTTGACCTGTTGGCTTGTGTGATTTTAAAAGTTGCCAGCTCTTCTTTAAGTGTTTCGACAGTTTTTCGCATTTCAACGATCAAATTGTCATTTTGGAGCAGGCGCTTCAGTGTGGGATTCGTTTCGAGGGCCATTTGAAAATTGTTTTTAAAGGATATCATATCCGTGGTGTCCTCTAGAATTTCGATGCGCTCCAGTATGTCAGTACTCTCATAAGCGTGTGCAAGGTTAATCGTGCGAAGGATTATTTTGTTGTGACAGGCCAAAACTGGATCACTCCAATCCTTGATTTCCGAAATTTCCATGGGCATTGATTCTTGGTCCACACGTCGTTGTTCCAATGATTTTAAGAGCCAAAGTGTTACACTGGCTACTCTTTGTTGAATTTCACTGGTTGGTGAATTCTTGTCCAAATTATTTAAAAACTTCACCAGCATATCGCCACAATGATCATTAAATGAATTTTCGTCGCTTCCGTTGGTGGAGTTCATAGTTGATTTTGAAACGTCCAAATTTTCAGGTGGTATTTCTGCTTCGTTTGATCCGCTCGGCATCTTTTTTCCACCTTCATTATTCGGTTTGAATCGAAACTTGTCGTTTATTTCCTTTGCTACCTAAAAATTCCTAAGGTAAGTTTTGAATTTTAACAAAATTATTTCCTAAAGTACCTTTTTTCTCATGACGCGAGTCATGTTTCGAGAAAATTAAAAAATATGTGACTAGAAAAAGATTCCTAAATTTAAAAAATTCTGAAAAATTAACATGAAAATTAAAAAATTTTTTAAAAAATAAAGTTGTAAAAAAAAAATATTGAAAAAATTTTAGAAAACTTTGACTTCAAATTGATTGTAGTTGTTGATTCCGAGAGCTAATCTGGAATGATCTCGGATCAACCCGGTAAACTTTTCCCCTATTTTGGAATGGTTCTAGAATTAAATGAACCATGGGGAGCTTGCGAATTAAAACGGTTCCTTTTTTCAGTAGAAAAGGTTAGATACCCCGCCAAATTTCTAAATTTAAGCGAGCTGCTAGGCTATTAAGGCACATTATTACCTGTTGATTGCCTTGGATCAATTCCTCATCACCACTATTAGTGTCGATAATTAACTCGGGGAACACGTGTGTGTCGTCAATTGAGGTCAGCGGTCCTTCGCTTAGTGCAAGCCCTGTCGATCCCGCATTGGCTTCCATAATAATAAAATTTGTAAACCTTTTACTCTTTTCCAATATTTAAAGACAAATTTCAAAGCAGTCCGTCTCTATTTATAAGTCTGCGAATTGTGGACTGATTTAGAATAATAATTTGTGAACTGGCGTGAATACTAGAATATTTTAAAATAATATCACTTTTTAGCCGAAATTTCATTTTACTACATTTTACTGCATTTTATTACGAATTACCAATTCTAGTTCGCGCAATTTTTTAAATAATGAAATAGACTGATTTTTGTTTTATTGAAGCTAATTTTTCAGAATTTGACCTACTAAGCCAATTCGCTATTTTTTTCGCATAAATGTCTGTTTGGCAGATGTTTGGCAGCTGCTTCCTAGTTACCCCTATATAAGAGATCATTTTTCCTTATTTTGCAAACAAATTTTAAGTTTATTATTTTTATTAGAAAATGTCTGACTATATTGATTCTGATTACTCCACTTTGGGCACTTATTCGGATATGTTGGCGGTCAGTTCAAGTGAGAGTGCCTGGACGAGCGACGAAGAGTCTTTATATACTGTTTCTTCGTATGACTCATCAAGTATAGGCCTTGGATCAGGCCTTGGAGATTTCGAGGCAGAGTTTTACCTAGACTCTAGCTCTGATGACAGCGACACAAGCAGTAGTGGGACCTTTTCTTCTGGTATCACTGACTCTGATTTCGGAGAAGATGATGTAGCTGTTTTCGTACATATTGATGACCTACCTCCACCGAATTTTGATCATGAAAATGATATTCAAGTAATTGATGAATAAAACGTTTTCCTGCATTTTAGTGCTTTTTGCTAATCTTGAATAAATAAACCTCTATTTGACACACAAATAAAACTTTTGGTTTTTATTTTAATAAGTATATATCCAAATTATTCTTTATAGTATTACAATGTGACCATCTTTATTGCTATTTGTTTCATGTTGTCTCAACAAACCGCATTATATGAACGTCATATCTGTTAAGATTCAAATTTTTACTGATATGTGGCCATTCATATAATTTTATACTCAGTAAAATTTTAATGTAGCACACACATGAGAGCCAATTTTTTGCCTACCTTTATTTCAGGTTTTGTTATGGATAGTTTGAATATCCGCTATCAAATTTTATAATTAATCATAAAGACCATCTCAGATCATTCTTTGATCTTAAATGGATTTTCTTTCTCTAAGTGGAAGTTTCATTTATATGTTTAAGATATT
>SCLG01001058.1:0-18125 GCA_004367875.1 Oikopleura albicans
GTCTAAAATATTAGGCCATTTTAGTACTCACATAAACGTGGTGACTGAAGTTCTTGGATAATAAAGAACTCACAATTCTTCCCCGAATTTTTTTTTTGTTGAAAATAACCTTTCAAGTAAACTTGAACAGTTTTCAAAAAAAAAAAGAAGAGAGTTTAACCACTAAATTAAACTCTCCCCGCTCAAAAGCTATAACTTAAGCTAAAAAAGAAAATTTTTCTTTTGGAAAAAATCACTTGACACCCGTCAGGTCCCTATATGTTGACAAACCTCAAAATTATCTCTTAAACATTGTTGTTTCGGAAACCCACTGGACAAGAAAAAAAATGTCAACATCCAAAAGTAAGATGGCTGACTCGTTACCAGCGGTACGAGACAGCCAAGCCACTATCCTAGCGTACAAACAAACCATATACCCCATCGACCCAAACCTGATCACTAAAGGACAGGAACGGACGGTGACAAATTGGCTAGTACATTTAAAAAAACTAGCGAATGAACATGGTATAAAGGCTCAGGATAAGTACGAAGTAAAATATGATTTTACAAAAATCGGTTGGTTTTGGGCGGTTAACCGCCAAGCCGAAAATACCAACGAGGCCTTTCTACAAGACGACAACGCCACCTGGGGGATTCCGGACAGTTACGCGGAATTCGCCAAATGGGTGAAAGACGACTTGTATAGGGACAGTTTGTTTGACCGCCTTGTTTGGAAACAAGGCGATTTAAAAGACACGGCTAAACCGAATGAAGGGTTTAAACCGCCAATTATGGGCCTTCGACAAGAACCTACGGATGACGAGGACCTCGATGAGGACCTCGACGTAGAATATGAGCCAGAAGTTGTTAACAGGTACGTTACAAACGCCTTATTTGGGGTAGAGTCAAAAACAATATCACCCGCCGACATTTTTGATAATAAAGATACAGTCGGAGCACTCCGAGACTGTCTACGAGCGGGTTATGAAATATTTTATGAAATGACCCCAGACACGTGTTCATGGCGTGATAGCTTTAGTCGAGGCGCCATACAAAATTTTTACCAATACGGTAACCTCATTCTGGATATCCAGGAGGTTAACCGAGACGCACCCGACCTGAGAGCTATACGGTGTATTTTTAACGGAATACATGAGGTGAAAAATACCCGTATTCATTCTCAAGTCGGAGCCCTCCACGAAACATTCAAAAAATACTTTAAAAATGATTGGAAGCGTATAAGCTTAGCTGAAACCAAACATTACCCCCATAAGTTTACAGGAAAGGACAAATATACACCTTTTCTTAACTTTGTCGCGATCATGGTAGCCACAAACCATTATACGAATGAAGAGTGGCACCAATTGTTGGTGGTGTTCGGACGGTTAATCGGAAAAACGATCGAACAAATAAGTATCGAAGATATTTTGATAAATAAAAAAGAGTTTTACAAAATAATTGACGAAAAACGTCAAGCGACCAGTTTGTTCGACACCACCGAATGGTGGAGCGCTTTTACGGAGACAAAAAATAATGTGGCTAGAAAATACCAAGACATTATTTCTTCCCACCAAAAAAGTTTCCAAAAAACCCAGCCGACCCCTACACCTACCACGAGTTATACACGGGGTTATAATCAGACGACATCGGACGCTGTGGACCCAGAAAAAGAGGACGATGAATTTCAGATTCTTTTTTGTGATATAAACACAGCGCCCGATGAGGTCTTAGATTATGAATTTAACTTACTAAATTCAAATCGGAATAAATGGAACCGTGGCCGAAACAAGCGACGATTCCAAAATCGTATGACAAAAATAAAAACCCACTTAAAAAATAGAACCGCGCGCCGGGACGCGGAAAAAGACGCCCGCAAGCGGAATTTTCCGCCCCGCCCGCCGCGCGGCACAGGAAGAGCGATTAAGGGCACCGGCCGAAGCCAATTCCCCCCACGCGCCCGTAATAATCAGCCCCGCCAAAATTACCCCAACGGGGTATATAGCGGCGGCGCACCGGGCCCATTTGGCACACGTGGTGGGTACCGCCAAACAGAATACGAGGACACCGAGGACAATATGGCCTCAATGAACCTGAACGACCAGGATTATGACGCCAATTACGCCAATTACGAAGCCGAATATGGTGAATACGACTACAGTACATCTCAAAATGGAGAAACCTTGTACCGTAAGTCGAATTTACAAAAAAAAACAGAAAAAAAGAAGGAAAATTTAGTAACTGATAACCAGAAGTATAAAATACCTTTTAGAAGAATAAAAGCGCGAATCCACGACACGAATGGAAGCTCCTCGAATACTCGTCAAAACTCGAATTTTCGTTCTGTATCCATCAGTAATCTGGATTTAACCTACAATAAAACATTTACAAAAAATCAGAATCGGAGTCCCGTTATCTATTGTACAGCGAAAAATACAAAAATGTACGCGGTAGTAGATACGGGAGCTGATTCCAGCCTTATTCATATTGATTTATTAAATCGTTTAGTCCCCAAAAAGGATCTACAGTGGGGTGACCCAAAAAAGGTACCCCGACGCGCGACGAGTTGTACGGGGGGACAGATTTCGCTTTTACCTCAACCGGTATCCTTTACACTCAGATTTACGGATTTTTTCATCACATTTACAGACGCTATGGTTTTTGATAACCCCGAGGCTAATATCCTACAGGTACTCTTAGGTGAATCAGACCTTATAAAAAATCATTTTGTGTTGTTTGAAAAAGAGGGTTCGCCACACCTGAGATTGAATGGGAGAAAAGTCCCATTATACAAAAAACAGGACATTTTAGCGTTCCGATCCATAACGACGAAAAATGAAAATCGGAAAAGCGAAGTAAATGAAACAGAAAAACTATTTTTATCAGAAATGGGTCAAATAACGTTAAAATGGTTACCTACTGATAAAGATTTAATTCGAGGTCGGGTACCCACGAAAATTCATATGACCCGCCGCTTTCGCCGGAATTTATCCACAGACGCGACATGTGGGGAAATACCACCTGTAGCGTTTGACCAAAAACCCGACCCAATACCCCACACACCTGTTAGTGACGATGAAAACCCAAATCGGGAAACTATTAAGGATATTATGGATATGAACCCGGAAAGCCGACCACTTTGGAATCGGAAGTTAGAAGGTATTCTGAACTTAGCTCAGAATACTTTCACCCATGAATTGATTTCCTATGACCCGGATGGTTCATTCGCCCGTAGTATACCAGACACTGAATTAGATATTTTCGAAAAATGTCGCCAAATTGTACGAAAATACCCAAAAGTTTTCAGAAAAGATATTGGATTATGTTCACAATATCAAGTGTCCGGACAAATATATGGGGAATTGTGTACAAATACGGTCAAAAATTACTACTCAACCCTTGATAAACGAATTTTGGAGGCCCTTGAAGAAAAACTCGACACAGAAATCGCGTTAGGAGTCCTAGAGCCGATATCGGAAGAAGCCGTAAAAAATCTTCTTCCGATATTCGCTGTTGGAAAAAAGGACGCCGACACGGGTAAAATCGTGGTAAATAAGGGCCAAGTTCGAATTGTCGCGAACTGTGCGCTCGCGGTAAACGCGGCGACAGTTTATAAAGCTCGACAAACTGATGACTTAAATGACGTTATAAACACAATTACCCCATACACTTTGTCGGGCTACTGTGGGTGTCTTGATTTAACCCAAGCGTTTTACGCGTTTGGCCTTAAACCAGCTTTAAGGGACTACTTTTGTGTACAACACCCGAGTAAGGGTATTTTCCGCTACGCGCGGATGCCCCAGGGATGGATACAAAGCCCAAGCGCCCTAAAAGAATTTTTGGACGATATATTATATAAATATCGAAATAATGAAGAATATGGACTACGCCGATACATGGACGATATATATTTTTTCTCCAAAACAAAAAACGGCTTTCTCAAAATTTTAAACAACCTATTATCCACCTTAAATTACTACAATTTACGGGTTAATGGGAAAAAAGTACAAATTTTAGGCCGCTCTTTTTCGATACTTGGTCGACAAATTTCTAATGGAAAAGTGGGCGCGAACCCACACATTATCGACAATTTAAACTCCATTGTCCCAGATGATTTAAAAACTGTAAAACACTTAAGAGGCGCGCTAGGCCTCTTTTCATATATTTCAGAATTCTGTCCGAATAGTAGTAAGCTACTACACCCGTTACGCGAAATGACAGCTGGCGCCGAGAGCGCCGCGAAATTGACCTGGGACGCCCAAAAACGCGCGAGTTTTAAATTAGCTGTTGAAGCCATGAATAATTTAATAAAAAAAACACCCATTGACCCCACTAAAGAACTATGTATGACGGTGGACTCATCATACCATGGGACCAGCGCGTGTCTTTTTCAGGAATATAATAATAAGCGTCATATCAATTACCTTTTTTCAAAACGTCGGACGACTTCCATGAATAAATTCTCGCCGGCGTCTTGTTTGTTAGAACTCCAAGGAATCGCCGCCGCGTTGTTGTACTTCCACGCCTTAATTAAAGATAGCTCACAAATGGTTACGGTACGAACAGACAGTAAATCAATCGAATTACTGTACCAAAAACTCCGGAAAGAAGGTATCCCGTCGAACGGGAACCTACAAATAAATAAATTATTCGGAAATATGTTATGTCAGAGATTCCGAATAATTTATGTCCCAGGGAAAGACCTTCCGGAAATCGATTTTTTGTCTCGTTTTGTCCCCACACTACAATCATTACCGGAGTGCGCCGGTAACTGTACAGTATGTACAGCGGTTGACGTAAATGGTGATAATTTTCAAAATAAAGACGAAATTTTTTTTCAATCATTAACAAAAATTCAATCAAAAATTCAACAAATGAATTCCCAGCTTATCCCAAATCTAAACCCGGTCGTCGAACCCGAGGTTTTTTTAGAAGTACTTTCGGAGGTACACGGAGATACCTCGGAATTCAGAAACTGTGATTTGATTTTGTCAAAACCAAATGAACCAGAAAAATATTTTTGTGGATCAAGATTACACCATTTTTCTGAAAACATGTCAACTCGAAATTTTTTCGAAATCGAAAATTTTAACGCGGTCACTAGATCATCGAGCGGGAAAAAAAATGAAGAACGGACTTTACAAGATATACGTTTAGACCCTCAGTTACTCCGCCAATGGCAAGCCACAAGTAAAAACATGGTGGCCGCGAAAAAATTAATGATTCACCGAGCTAATGGCCTGTTAATTGAACCTCCAAAGCCTAAACCAAAAAGAGGAGCCGCCCCAGAAACAACCGTAGCCCGTTTAGTCCGGGACTATGTGTTGGATGAACAAGGTGTTATTGTTCACCGAAAACCAAATAAAATAAAAAGTGGTTACACTGACCTTGTAATTGTTCCTAACCAATTTGTATCCCAAATCGCGTCGGCGGCTCATCGAACAATTGGCCACAACTCCATAAATCAGCTTGTCCTCGCGGTTGACCAAAACTTTAAGATACCAGGTGTTCGTCAGGCGGTCCAATCAATCGCCAACACTTGTCCGGGCTGTCTCAGCTACTCACGTTCGCCTAAGATTTTTAAGCCTCTAAAAGAAATCCCTTTACCAGAATATATCTCTCAAGTGGTATTAATTGATGAGTTACACCACTTTAAACCATCAACCGTTAATGACCCTAACCCCTCCGGTAAGTATAGGTGGTTATTTGCCACCGAGGCGTTATCCCGGTTTTCACGATTGTACCCTATCCCGGGGGACTGTATTAACACACCAAAACTGGTTAAAATTTGTCACCAAATACGCCAAGATTTTGGCCAACGATTATTGGACGACACAATAATACAGTACCGGTGTGACAATACCACAGTCCACCAGAGTACAGGAAAGGATCCATCGCTAAACAAAGCCGGTATACGCCTGGAAATACACTTATCAACTACAAAATCGAAAAACAACTTAGCGGAATTGGACGGGAGATGTAATAAAATGAATGATTTCATAAAAGAAGGCCTAAAAAATAATCTTTCAAGAGAGGCGACAGCGAGTTTCGCTACAAAAAAGTATAACCATACGCGAGGAGCAGAAGGTTTTACACCTTCTGAAATTTTTTTCTCCTCCAGCCAATTCGGAAATAAACAATTTCTGGTCAATCTTGATGAGCTACGCGAAAAAATAAAACAGACCCGCAAAGCGGCTCGATTATCGCGCGAAAAATACATACAAAAACAGAGTCATAATTTACCCAAAAAAATATATCCTTTTTCTCCAAAAACCAGCTATGGTAATCCGTTACATTCCCCACTGAAAATGGGGGACCTGATAACTATCGATGAACCTACAAATAAAAATACACGAAAAACGCTTTACAAAGTTGTCCCGTCAGAGAAATTTAAAAATGGTATTGATTGGGACAACTTATTAATAAACTGTGAGAAGGTTGGAGTAAAAAAAGTAAAGGAATACATTTTCCATTTTTCAATTTTGAAAAACATACTGGACGGGGATAAGACGGATATTTCGAATATTTATCACGAATATAATTTATTTTCCCAAAAATCTTTCCCAAAAAAAGATTACTCCCCGTTTAAAGAACGAAACATTTACAAATCATCGATCCCGAGTTCAAGACTAAGACCAGTCTCTTGGGAGATTCAGACACTTTTTCAAAAAACAAACAAACAAAAAAAACACATTTTAGAAAAAATTGATCGTTTCCAACCCCTTAGTGTCCAAACAATAGATTCCCCGTCAGAACCACCTACACCAGGGGTCCCATTAACTTCTTTACTCACTATTACAGAGGAACCCTTGAGTGATACATTTTATAATCCGAATAGGGACTCACTTGATTTCTCCGAAGGGGATACACCATCATATGATATACCCTCGATTGGGTCAACAGATCTGTCCAAAATTTCACAGGACCCCTCTTTAGAACCACACACGCCGACCCCCCATGATGTAGGACTCCTCGAACCACCTTCGCCTAAAACCAGAAATAATATTGTTGAAAATATTGTAAAAAAAATTCAGCGTCACGTGGAAGAAAATCCCAAAGTAGAGCGTGGGCGTGAAACGCTTCGCGAAACAAAAAAACAGGCTCAAAAAAGGAGCCGCGACGCCCGAATAGAAAATCGTAGGCGTGTAGCTAAAAACCTCAGAAATGAGGAAGAATTTCGAAAAAGAATTCAACATAGAACACAGTTGAATCCCCCCACGGAGCCAGTAACTTCTTCCCCAAAATCAAATAAACTGGACAAAACACCCGAATCAATAAGACCACCACGCCCACTTAACAAATTCCAAGATATTTATGAAAAAAGACGTAATAGTATATCCCGGCTAAAAAAACTATCACTAGTACCTTCGGAAATTGACTCGGATCGCTCTATATCTCCAGTTGAAATATTCGAAGAACCAAAAACAATTGACACAGTAACAGGGGGCGATGGACCCGAAACCACGTTCGAAACTAATACATTCGAGTCACTCTAAGAAATAATCTCATAAAATAATAATAAATACAAAAAAATAATACAACTCCTTTTAAATAAACGCCTTCTCCGCCTTTATTATATATACAAAGGGTATAAAACAGTTTTTTTTGACAAATAATTATTAGGAATTCGGCTGGGTAACAAAACAAAAAAAAAAACGTGATGATATGAAGAAAATGATTTTTTGAACAAATAATACGCTTTGAACTCCGACTGGCTGTCGGGTTGATAATTGAACGAGTTTTTTTTCTCTCAAAAAAATCTGATCATTATTATAAACGAAATACACTCTTGAAAAAATAGAGGTAGAAAATATCACAAGGAATGAAAATTATACATGGCGAATGTTACCATGTATATCTCGGAAAATTGATAGAAAATGAAAAACATGAGGTTTTTGTTTTGTTACCCACATAACATAGTTTAACCCTTAGAAGGCTCAGCCAATAAGCTTACCACTATTATATTATAGTCCATTACTATATAATTAAAATAGTATCACATTCAAGGTCAGCCTGACTGCTGACCACTCCCTTATATCCAACTTCGATACTTATAAGCCTCCCCAAGCCATTTTTATATTGTCTAGTCTCAAACCACCATATTCTAGAAGGTCATAAAAATGGCTACCTCCGACCAAGGTTTGGAATAATTTTTGTTGAAGAAAAAAAGAAAGAAAAAAAAAACGAGAAGTAGAATTTTCAGGAATGAAAAAGTAATACTGGACAGTTTTGTAATTATTGTTTTGAATTGTTTTTGAATAAGTTCGGATGGTTTTCACCATAATCGGATGAGCCAGCTGGCTCAATCTGAGCCCATCAACCAAGCTTCCAATCCAGCCTCATCGTCTTCATCACCAGACGGAAATCCCTAAAAATATACATTAAATATTTGAATAGGAATTAAGTTTTTAAACACATTTTTTTTTCCTTAAAAAAAGCTATTTTTTTTTAGCGAAATCAGTTTCTAAAAACGGTTTTAACAAAAAATATACTACATTTATATAAAACGGATAAGTAATAATAATACAAAATTTTAAATTGTTATCTTATTCAGAAGCCAGTTTAACAATTCCATAATAAAACTCATCTTGGATATACAATAATATAAAAAGGTAAAATTTATTTAACTACTTACTCCCACAACGAAGTAATGGGCTAGATCGGCCACATTGTGCCGCCCATTAACTCCGTCTCGCTGAACCCACTCTCGCTTGATAATATTGAACAGTCGCGGCCCGGTAAGAAAATGGAGACCGTTCATAGGAATATACTCCCGCTCCAAAATAGCCTCATGAGGGGCCCAGCTCCTAAATTCAAACCCTTGATTTCGGCGGACCCGACCACGTAGACGGTTAAGTTCGCCCGCCACAACGTTCAAGATGGTGAAAAAGCTGGACCCGGCCGCGCGATTCATACTGGTAACGATCATCCCAAAATGATCGAACATCCAATCCCCACAGCGATAAAGGATGTTACGCCATTCATCACGTCCAATCCGATAACTCAAACCATCACCTGAGCCGGCTTGGTAATAGCGTAACAACCCGAGGATTCCGGAGACCATGGAAAACGACATATCTACCGAGATATGAATCCATAATTCGTTTTCTAAAATAAAACATATTTCATTCTATAATATACTATATTTTTTTTCTCTAAAAAAACGTTTTTATATAACCAATTTTAACCACCTTACACTCTAAAGACGAAAATAATAACTAAAAAAGGATTAAAAACTGGTAAGGTGAGTATGACTCGAAAAACGTCCTTACTCATTTTTTTTGTAAAACAAAAAGAAAAAAACGAAGAAATAAAACGCGCGCGAAAACACTAATCTTTGTGAGCGCATAACAGCGCAACCACATATACCGCCCGGTTATACTAAAGAGTCATGGGTTCGATCCCACTAATGGGTAAATATTTTCAGACTGTCAGGCTAGATGAGCGCCTGTAAATGACTTTATTTCCCGAACTAAAACGGGAATTTGAAAGCGTCGGTCAAAAAGACACAAAACACGAAACGAAATTGGCATAGCCAATCGCAACACAACATTCAGCTCACAAAGCGCCAAAAAAAAAAATAAAAGAAAACGAAAAATTACTGTAAAAAATATATTTCAACAAGAGTTGAAATATTTTTTTTTCCATCCTCTCCACCCCACGTTATTTTAATTTCAAACATATTACACAAAAGTAATGAATTCTTTCAAAAAAAAAAAGAAAGAAAAAAGAAAAAAGAAGGGCGCGCGAAAAGCGACCATTGTGTGCGCCACATGGCGCAAACACATATACATCTGATTGAGCGCGGGTGGTCCCGAGTTCGATCCCACTAACGGATACAAATTTTCAGACTGTCGATTTGAGAGTGGGGTGAGCCACGTTCGGTTAAAACGTGAATTTGAAAAGCGAATAGACTTCACAAAAGGAAATGGAAAAAGGAAAAAAAAATGATGATTAACTGTGTTAACCCTGAAAATATATTCTGACAAGAGTCAGAATATTTTTTTTTGTTTTCCTATAAGCCGAAATTTTTTTTTTCTAAAAAAAAAAAGAAGAAGAAAAATAAAAATAATAACTAAAAGTTTTTTTTCGTTTCTCAGAAAATTAATATACATTGTTACTATACAATTGTTACGGTATCTTAATAATTCTTTCAATTCATAAAATATATTATAGGCTTTTGAAAGAAAAAATCCTAGAAACGGTACAGAATTTGTGGTCTAAGCGACAAAAAAAAAAAGAAGAAAACAACAATCATTTTGTCCCAGGTTACCTTACTTACAAAGAGTACCTCAACACGTGACCCATAGGACCGACCTCATTGGACCTAATAACCAATTAAGATTTTCGCTCCGACCAAAAAATTTTATTTTGTGTCATTCCTAGTTAGAATCAACTGACGACAAACCACAAAAAATGTCAGCCATTTATTTTTTGACACAATTTTACTTTTTCGTTACCGGACAAAATTTCAGAGAAACAAAAATTTACGAGCTTTGGATAGAGAGAGAGACTTCGCCTATAATTACTGTCATTCAAGCTAACCCTATGGTCACCGCGCTGTTCTTGATCTTCCTTACCATTTACGGAATCCAATTTGTCATTTGGTTACTTAATAAAATATTTTTCTGTGGAATAATTTGTGTTTACCGGATGACTTGGTACCTCTTGAGCTCTATAACCACTCTCGTGGTTATACTGTTCAGAATAATAGTCGGATTTGGATACTCAATTATTTTCAAAATCAAAAATATTTTCCCGTGGAATAAAACAAATTTTAACAAAATCGAAACAGACTCTTTGGAATCTATAGACCCAATGGAAATAATCGAGGAACCATCTACTATCGACCATTTTGAACCATTTACTAACACTCGAGCCCTTACGGTAGTAGACTCACCAAACATTTCGGAACTTTTAGTAGCCCAACTAAATACCCTTACAGCCAGCCTGTTACGTCACATCCTTTTACGAGTCCAAAATATAGTTACTTCTCAAAATTTTTCTACAGAACAACGACGTTTTTTACTCGATAATCTCACCTACACAATAGCGGTCTACCGGGAAAGCGTCGCTTTTCAACTCCTTAACCCACAAAAAGGTACAACTTTTTACACGCCAAAAGAATATCCCCATTTAGGATTTAACATAAATCACCTCACTAACCCATTACGAGCGGCTGTTAACTTAGTCAAATCACAATTACCGGCCAAAATACGTGACACACTCCCTCGTACCACAGAATTTTTCGGACTACAATGTTTCGCTTACTCATTCCTATCTCGACCCCTTAAATTTGACCAAAACTCTCCTAAAACTCAAGGTACCCAAGCCCTACTACTAGGCTATCATATGGACATACGTAACTTCTTTGTGAAGCTTATGTCCTCATATGACGAAGTTTTCCCCAACTTAGGACCAAATTATCAACACCCAATCTCATTCGCGATGTTCCCTTTTCAAAAACATATAAATAGTAGCGACATTAAATATTGGGACCCTGAAACACCGTTTTTTCTACAATACAAGGAGTTCCAAAAAGAGCTCAGTAATAAGGAAAATTACAAAAAAGACGAGACAGTCAACCCATCCTTTGAATTTTTATTTCAGTTACTCGACACTCATCATAATTCCCCGTTAGTAACCCCTACGTTAGACAACCTTACCGATTTATGTCACAAAAATTGTGAGAAAACATGGAGGATTCGCCCGTGGTGGCCCACGGACCATATGGATACATCAGAATAATTTTTTTTTCAAAAAATAATTACGAAAAACCGCTCAAACAAAAAATAAATAAAATTTTTTTTTCTTCTTCTTTTTTTTCGTTCAAAAAAAAATCATTAAAAAAATAAATCGATTTTTTTTCCTACCTTTGTCTCCATGGATTGTCCAATGGAAATCATATCCATGTGGATGAATCCCCATGAGCTGGGAAACCGCGTTGAATACCCGCCATTGTTCGCTCCCTCGAACATTCACGCGGTGGCCAACGAGTACTTTTATAACTCGAACACGGGGAACACCGTAAAAAGCCCCGTGAGCTAGTACCCCGTCGTCATTTGGTTTTTGTCGGGCCACGACGTGTTCCAACACCCGTTGAAAACCAATACGAACAGCCTCCACCGCGCCAAGCCCGTAACTAAAAAAAAAAAAAATAAATATTATTTTCAGTTTTTTTTTGGCTTTGATAAGTTTTTTCAAAACTACCCGTTTTCTTAACGCGTCCGAAAATACTCGCCCCCTATTGGTGGAGCGACGTCAGCTGACGCGTTTTAAGCCATCTAATTGGCCAAACAACACTTTTCGCTAAGAAAAGGGTGATTTTTTTTCTTTTCAATTTTTTTTTCCAATCTGATCAGATTTTCCCCCCATTTTTTTTCTCAAAAATTTATAATAAAAAAAAAAATATAAAAAAAGAAAAACATACCCATCTACCATCTGGAACCGTTTTACACACTGATCACATCCTTCGACCAAACACCAGGAAGCCCCGACAGCCGCGTTGTCACACTTTTCATACACGGAACACTCCGATTCGATGACGCTTAACTCTCGATCGGTCAACGTCGGTAACGCTCCGTTGACTCGAAACTGAGCCAAAATTTGTCTTTTGACCTTCATTCGGGGCTCCCATTCTAAACCACTCACGAGATAGGGGATGACGGGTACCAAATTGAACGGCTCAAGGTAGCCGAAGGGAATGAGCTCCAACGGGATCATCTAAAAATATTAATAAATTTGATTTTTTTTCAACAAGAATAAATCCGATAAAATACCGGAACACAAAAAGTATTGGGACAAAAGGCCCAAAATTTAACAATTAATAACAAGTATTGAATATGTCGTTTTTAACGGGTATCATATTTAATAAGCTTCATTTTTTCATAAATTAATACTCATAAAAAGTGAAAATCAGATAGACATTTCCACGAAAATTTATGACCCCTACATGATAAAATATTGATAAATATTATATTCTTTTGAAAAAATAATATAATATACCCTAAAATGTTAGAAATAATTACTCATTTTCTAAAAAATTGAGGAAATTGAGACCCATACTCGGTTATATGTTTTTTTACCCACAAAAAATATTGATATAACAGACCACTTACGGTTATAAGGTCATCCTCAGTTTTTTTCTTACAACACCCGAAAAATACAACACCGAATTAAAAAATTTTTTTTTCAAAACTTACCACTCCACTTAGGGTTCCGCTATACCGCCGCTGACTGGCGACCCAACGACTTTGGCGAATAACGCCCCCGAGTTGAATTCGGTTGATCATCAACCGCCGACCATTTTTCATCGGACGAGTCACACGCTCAAACTCGGGACACTCATGAAGACGAGTAAACGTCGTCGAGTGTTTCATATATAGAAACGCTGGGTCACCATCAGGTAGATCGGCTTCGGCCCGATCACCGGCTTGTTCGAACCGAACAGTATCGCGCTCCAAAAGTTGATCGTGGAGATCGACCTCGGCCAGACCTTGAAAAAGCGAATTGACAGGCTCAGTCCCCAACACATCACTAGCCAAAAGTGGATGTGTTACACCAGGGTCGCCGATGAAGGTGGTCTAAAATAAAAAAAAAAAACGAAGTTAGAAAGTTTATTTAACTTGGGTATTGAAAGTTAACATTTTTAGCTTGACCTTATAACCACACCACTCATTTTTTTCTTTCTTTTTCTTTCTTTGTTAAAAAAAAAAATATATACTTCATTTATTTATATGTTAAAATAAACACTTTATCAAAGAAATACTAGTTTTTACGAAAAATCTATTTTAGATTGAATCAAGCGTTATGTCTACTATCCTCCCGAACCTGACGGATCAAGAGGAAAATGACCTGTTGAACTGTAAAGCGGCCCACTACAACTTCGGACCACCACAAGAAGACATGGAGGTCGAAGATCCACCTAAAAACCCGGTGGGGGAAATTAACGACATGAAACTCGTAGATGACCCAAAAACCACCCAACCAACTCATACCGCCACAGGTCAACATGACCCAAAAACAGCTCAAACTCCAAAAAAATCGGACAAGGAAAATGTTGACGACTCCGAGGAGCCTGAAAACACCCAAACAAAAGGTAAAAAAAAACCCACCTTATGATTTTTTTTCAAAAAAAAAAACAAAACAAACAAAAAAAGTTTTGAAGAAAAATAAAAAAACTTTTCCCACTCAAATGATTCAAATATTTTCATTTTTTTCTAAACAAAAAAAAAAAAAGAAAGAAAAAAATATTTATTTTTAAGGCCAAATAATCGCGGAACTAATCCACGGTTTGGATAAATTGGAAGCTCGGGACATTTTCGCTGTTATTGGTAACAAGCTTGGAGTCAATGTTTACCAACAAAAAAACTTCTCCTTCAACTTCAACTCCGCCATTACTAATGACCGACCGAAGTTGGGAGACTATCTTTTTGATGGTTTATTCACCACAGCGGGCC
The DNA here is from genome assembly GCA_004367875.1 of Oikopleura albicans. NCBI lineage: Eukaryota > Metazoa > Chordata > Appendicularia > Copelata > Oikopleuridae > Oikopleura > Oikopleura albicans. The sequence continues at coordinate 14,436 of SCLG01001058.1, forward strand.
GCTCGCCAAACGCGTTCGACTTTCGAAACGCCAAATGGCTCAAAGAAAAAACACCATCACCATTAGTTACTAACCCGTCCCCCGCTGAAGAAACAGAAGAAGCGAGAGGCGGAACGGCGCGTAAACGGCGCCATGGCGACGCTTTAGAAGACCCCCCAGCCCCGTTAGACGATTTTTATAAAGAATCCAAAAATCAACGCGCCATCGACTACAAACGGGCGCTTCTGACACAAAATATATCAGGAGTGGTTTTATGTTTTTACAAAAATAACCACAATAGTTCATAGTGAATTATTTCAGTTTTTTTACTTAAACATCCTCGTTTTATCCCAAAATGAAACATTACAAATAGTATTCATTAACCGAACCCGTTTGATAAAAACAAACCATTCTTAAAAATACCAGAAAAGTTTAGTTTAACTTAAACTGAACTACACCTTTTTTGAAAAAAAAACCTTAGAGTTTTTTTGTAAACAAAAAAAAAAAAAAACTATCATAAAAGTAACTAAGTTTCAAAAAATGATATAAAAACCACCAATAGCCCATCGAGCGCTTCACTTCTTGTTTTCCAGTGGAGGACACAAAAATGGTGGTTTCAACACGGTCGCCTATCAATCGGCGGCGCGTATAATGGTCCGCGCCGCGGATTTATCCCGCGCGGGCGCAGAAGGGCGCATTCCTAGCCCTTTCGCCAGTTACAAATTATATGTAATGGTCATGTACCTCGTCGAAATGGTCAAAGCCCAACCCCTCACCAACAAATATTGGTGTGATTTTACGGTATGTAAAGATTTTTTCCCAAAAATTTCTACTCCTACATTTTTTATTAAAAATATAATAAAATAAGAAGAAAATAATTTTTTTTGAAAAAACTAACCATACTATCGTCATTCCAGCGAGAAACCAACTCGATAGCTGGACCAGCCTCCTGAATCTCGCCATTCGCCAATAGACCACCGACCACATCCACCTTAAAATTAGAGTTATATTGTGGTCAAAAACCTTTTTTTTCCTAAAAAAGTTCAAAATAAATTAATTAATTATATTTTACATGGCGGACGGCCCAGAGATCCCCATGACGGTCAACGTCATATGAGCTACTGTCGCTTTTTGGATATACATCCGATGGGAACTGTTCCGAGTACGAGACATGAGGCTCTTCCATTGATGGAGTAGTATCCATTGAAGAGCCACGACGCTTTTCCCCACAATAACAGCGTGAAGACTGTTTTTTCGTACTTTCAGCTACCTCATCCTCAGGGAGATCGGGAATCCCAGCGCTAGTACGATCGGAATTAGTAGTAGTAGTAGTAGCTGTGGTAGTAGTAGTAGTAGTTGTTGTTGTAGTAGTAGTATAACTTGAGCCATCTGATAAAGGCTCATCAGACGCTATTGATACAATCAAGCCAACCTCCGAAGTATCACTCATCGTGTCTAGACCTGAATTATAAAAAAAATATTAGTTTTGAAAAAATTAATACAGAAGTAAAAGATAAAAACGATTTTTTTTAGATCGTGTCCACCCCCTCTAATGGAAGTTTCGACGTCCAATGTCGAATGAAATCCGAACCGTCACTCTCCCAGATGATTGAAAATGGGTACTTTATGGATACCGAGGACATCCTCTCAGCGGTCAAAGAGAACCGTATCGCCCAAGATGTCCTAAACCCAACAATCCCGGCGAAAAAACAAAAAATGGCGGAAAAGCCAAAAAGCCCGTCGGAAATTCAATTTGAAATGGGGGATAAGAGGCGACAAATTTTAAATTTGGCGATCGAACATGAGAAATCGTTCGACAAGGGGCCGACCTTTACCACCAATGAGTTACCAACCCTAACGAAGATAAGCCAGGACGGCTCTATCCAAACGTTTTCCTTTGACACGGAAAAAGACCAGGCGATTCAAGTGGAAAACCCCCGCTGGTCTGAGTCTTTCCGGGTGGTTTCATTAAGGTAATGAAATTAGACTAATTTCAGTAATACACTATACACTAATAAGATTTTTTTTCTTCGTTTTTTTTCTTTCCTTCAAAAATAATATAAATATATAATATGGGGAACTCCTAGAAAGGCTATATATTAAATTTTTTTCTTTCTCCAAAAACGACAAATGTATAAACCATAAAAATGACAAACATTTTTTGACAAAAAACAAAAAATATACTATAAAAAAATATTCCAAAATGTATCATTTTCGTTCTTATTTGAGCTATACGCTTCAATTAGTTCCAAAAATTAAAGTATGATAATAAAAGTGGAAATTTAAAAAAAAATTGAAACACACTTTTTGTGGATTTTTTTCCCAAAAAAATCTAGTAAAAGCTCCTACACAGATGTACAGTTCACAGATATAAAAGAAAAAAAAATGGAAATTACAGATCTCTATTTTTTTTCTCTAAAAGAAAACAATTCTCTAACACGATTTTTTTCTCTACACTTTTTTTTCTTTTTTTCTTTCTCTCTCTCAAAAAAAATATATACAAAATCTCCACTCCCCATATAGGGTATAACAAAAATAACAATAAAAAACTATGAGGGTAATTTGATTTTTTTTCTCGTATACGCTTCCGCCAAAAAAAAAATGAAATGACCGATTTCGCGACGAGCGCCATCATAAAATAGAGAAGCGATTACTCACGAAAAATCAACCACTTTTCTATGATAACATAAGGTCACTCATATAAATTCACGCTAAATCATAAGGTTCGCCGAAAAATACTAAAACCTCAAATAAAATCAGAGTCGATTTATTTAACCCTCAAACATCCCTTTTCCCACCAATACAAAAATTGGTGTCCATTTGGCGCCGAATTGAAAAAAAAAAAACGAAGAAAAATAAATATATTTCACGTAACAATATCTTTCCATATAACTAACATTATTTTTAAAAACTAAAAGCCAACCGGAACTTACCTACGGCTTGAATCCGGAACAAGCTGACTACCACAAGGTCTTCAGTAGTAAACTGATCGCCGAAGCTTTCGACCGTCGACATTCGGATGTCCCAACACATATTCGACACGGTGGTACCAGCCAAGACATCTCTCCAACTGAGACTCTCTCTCGTGACGACCAGTCACAATTCAGCTATCGTGGCCAATATGAAAACCGCCAATATGACGACCGCTCATATGATCGCCGATATCAACCGCGGAACACGGGCCGCCGCTTTTGAAAAAAAAAATTGATTTTTATGACTTACGATGTCCTTTAGTCGTATGATGTAAGGTCCCCGTTCCACTCGATCCATTTTTTCACAACCGATATCTGAAAATATTAAAATCTATTTTTTTTTACGAAAACTACAGGACACATAAATACAGTTTTTTTTCTCTCTCTCTCTCTTTTTTTTTCCGATTTTTGTCAAAAAATTTAAGATATCTTATTTTTTTTCTCTCAAAAAAAAAAATGAAAAACAAAAAAAAAAACGAAACAAACAAAAGAATCAGGTACACTTCAGGTTCACCTCAAATTACATAATAAATATACTCAAAAAACATAATAATTAGGATAACTAGTATATTTTAATTACAAAACCTTTTTGAAAAAAACTACCAGATAAAATAATTAAGGCGCATTTCTTACAAATACACCAAAGTGACCTTTTATCATCCAGCTAAAACCGTCGCTAAAAGTCATTTTTTCGTGGGGACGTACGTTAAACAGGTAAATATTAACCTTATGAACTCTC
>SCLG01001059.1:0-17939 GCA_004367875.1 Oikopleura albicans
TTGATCGAAAATAGCAAATTTTACTAAGAAAACTAAGAAACTTTTCAGTTGTGTTGCGACAGCCGAGCGCGTTAAAGCAACTTTTTGTGCCAATCTTTTTCGAGGTAATTTTACTTAGAAAAAATTGGTGAGTCCCATTCAGCTTGCGCACAACTCGCCTATATTCATTTATAGTTTCCTGCCTAAACTAGGCAGAAGGGGGTCTTACTATCAAAAAGTAAGGTCCTGTGCTACTATACCTACCGTAGTAGTACCTCGTCAGTTTTCTTTACCTACCTAAGAAATTCTGGCGAGCTTCTCACGCATCAAAAGCGTGACAAAGTTCTGGCAAGCTCACCATTGGTGAGTTTGCCAAAGACCCATTTCTTGTGAAATCGGTACTTAGTTACGTCAACCAGTATTGACGTTTTTTGTATTATATATTTTTTTTCCAGGGATTAAGGGTTTAAGCGGGTTTTTTGGGTTAGGATTAGTGTTTTTTAGTATTTTTTGACAGTTTTTTCTGTCTCTTTTTCTCTATAAGAAATTAGTCTCTTAAACCCACACATTAGTAACAAAAAGTCTATTATACCTATCATAAATAGTCAACAAGGAATATATTTGTTATATTTCATATTAATTTCGGATTTTTTGATTCTTGAAAACAAAATCATTATAAATTGCTAGTCGAAAAGACAAATTGGTCACCCCTATTGTGATTAGCCCAAGTAACGCATAAACGTGTTTGGTGAGTTAACTCACTATTCCAAATTTTAAAATTGAAAAACACACTTCTTTACTAAAGTGGTTACTTAATTCATTTTTAATATGCCGAAAGAGCTCAGTTTGAGCCGTATGACCGGCCGCCCGGTGCAGTACTCTAGACCTGGTGGTTACCAGAGACGAAATGAGAATAATCCAAAAAACGGTGGAAATCAGAAAAACAATAAAGGCAAAAACGGAAATAAAAAAGGTACAAAAATTATAGCTCTAAATAAAATGTTAACGCATTATGAAAGTTCCATTGAATTGATCTCGGGAAAAAACGAAATTGAACGCTCAAATCTCACAATAAATATTACCAAACAGATATCGGAATACAAATATCACAAATTTCCCTCTGCAAAAACGACGGAAACCTTTTCCTATCAAAGCAAGGTTATACAGAAAAATAGTTGTGAATGTGTACTATGTATCAAACTGGATGTAATATCGGGGTTATCTAAAAATCGTGTCTTAAAACCTCATGAAATTGCATACTCAATTGACAAAGCGAAAATAGAGAATTTCGCAAATGAAATATTCAAACCCAGTCTCCCTCAGTCTAAAAAACATTCCCATGACCGTATATTAGAAAATCTAAAGCATCATAATATTAAAAAGCTAATAAAGCCGGAAAAACGTCATTTTCATGACTCAATTTTAGAAAAACTGAAAATAAACAAAATTATTCTAGGAAAAAATGGTGAAAACTCTCAGCCCGTCACAAATTTGCTTCCCCGAATAAACGTGTATGAAAATCAACCTATCGAGCTGTGGGAGAAAACGCTTCGACTGTCATCTGATGGACATGATTATGAGTTCTCTGTGGACGGTAATCTGTCAATTTACCATTTCGAGTTCAAAAGTCGGGAGCTTTTTAAACTGCGAAGTCAATTTGAAGCCTACGGAATGAAGCCTGATGATTACGTGGTTGAGTTGTTTGAGGGCACCTTATCAAATGAGGAAACATGCCGAGTTAATCGCATAAAGCTGGTGGGAGACCGGCCGAGAAAGCTGTTGAATGTTTTTGTTATGGCGAACTTTTTCGCCCTTCAGTTAGATTTCCAATCGTTTTGGGGTCTGTCCGACACCTGCGCGATTATCACCGAGTCCTTCACTATTTCTACAACCCAGTCGATAAACAAACCCGCCTGGTTTTTGACCTTGCCTGAATAAAACCGCTTCCTCCATTTTTTGATTTTTCACAGTGCACGTGTTAAAACTTTTCGAGCCCATGGCCCTGCCAAAGACATCTGCAATGTGCTCTCAAAAAAGTTAAAAGAAAACAATGTCATACCGCAAAAATTCAAGCTCCACATTTCGGACTGCCCGGAAAGCCGCTCACAGTGGTTTCATATTATGAATCACGAAATGCGGTACTCTGAAGCGAGCCCGGCCCAACTTGAGGCTATAAAGCAAGTCAAAAATGCGGGACGACTAGTAATTTACACCTCTCGTTTCAATGTCTTTCGTGCTGACGGAAGTACCCGTGAGGACCAATCAAACAAAAAGAAAGGCAAAAACACGGAACCGCACCCGAGATTTAACTCTCTGCAAATGCCGCACGGTGAGCGTTATTCACTAAAACCGGAAAAACTCTTCGAAAACTGGCTGTGTGATCGGGTTAAGGGCTTTAGAGCTCAGCACGATAAGCAGCTACCAACAAGCTTCGATGAAATTCGGTCGGCCAAGATAACAGCGCCTAGCAGTGAAACGAGTCCCTTGGCTATGTCACTTGAACGTGAAGATCTCCGCCAATTCTGGCTAAAATTTGAAGATTTAGAGCGCAAACATGACAAGCTGCAAATTCGCTTCAGTGATCACATAAATGACTTTTCTGACTGGAAGGTCGAAGCGCAAAATGCAATGTGTCTAATGGGCGCTCAAATCAACTACTGCGTCAGCGTCACTCAAGTACAAGCATGTATGGGCGCAAATGGCAAACTTTCAGCTGATAAAGACGTTGTTGAAATGTACAAGGAAGTCAAAAAAGCCAATCCGGATGTTGATAATAAATCGATAACAAACGCCAGAATTAACTGGCTTAATCAACAGCACCGCGTAGACTCGGGCATCGACTGTATTAAAGACTCTGAGGTCGGCGAGTCAGCTAAAATTAATGGAAAAAATCAAATCGCGGCAGTGGCCTCGGCAATCAACCCTACGGTACCTGGCTGTAAGATGACCTATGAAATTGGTGACAAATCAGCGGATTGGGTCAACGCACTACAAGTCAAATTCAATAAATCATTCGGTGATGCCAAAGGGTACGTTAATAATAAAACTATTAATTCAAAAACTATCGGATATCCTAAACCAAATCATAAACCAGGGAATGACATGCTTTTTTGCAGGTCTGTTGGTGAAAAATTCAATCCATTTGTCGAGGTTTTCGACACGGATTCTGACGCCACAAACTCACGGTTTACGGACGACCCAAGTCAGTCTGACATGGAAGTTGACCTTGACTCTGAAACCGGTAACATTGTTGAAAGTTCGATATTAAATGAAAATGATGTTGAAAATTCAACTTTTGTTAAAAATGTCATTGAAAGCTCAATTCCGGCGGTAACCGACAACATAAACAATTTTGAAAAGCTTGCCAGTCCTCACTCGCCAACTACCCCATTAACGGTCATTAAAGCTAAAACGTTAACGCCAAAGTGTGTTAAAATGCATGAAATTTTTAACCGGCAAGGGACCCCAAATCATGCAGCCAAAGTATACAAACCAAGGAAGTTGTCTAATTCTCAAAAAGTCAAAAAAACTAAGCTTCCTAAAACTAGGACTGCTTCAATTTCGAGTGAGCCCATTCAATCCAGACCTTCCTCTAAAGCGTCTTCCCTTACCGCCTCATTTGAGCAAACAATGAGTGTTTTAAACCCGGGCCAAAATGACGAGGGTCCCCCAGTGGGGGAGGTTGGTCAACATTTTTTCGATGCCGTAAAACAGCCTGAAATTAAACTCAACGAGTCATATGCTGAGTTATGTAAAGCAATCATGAAACAGGACGCTGAACTAATCGCTTCGAAATTTCCAGTGAGATCCCTTTCAACCCCTGACACTCTTGTCATGTATCCGTCGCATTTGGAATACAATAATGACGAGGACGTATCCGACTTCTTTGTCACAGGGGTCCGCGTCAGGCTTGCATACAACCCACGAAAAACATGGTTTAGTATGGTCATTGGCCAAACAAATGAAACACTCGCAGCCTGCATTTATTTATATGAAGTCTGGAAACACATTCCCAGTAGAAATGACGATAGAGTGGAGCTGTTCATTCTGACCAAAAAGTTATGGACGCTGGTCATGGATCTCGCACAGCCAAAATTCTGTTCCCACTTGTTAGGCCTACCACTGAACTCGTATAAACATTGGGAGATAGTGGTCCCGAGAATTTCCTCGTTGCTTTTTCCCTGCATTTCTGAAGTTTTTGCAGACATGAACGTTGAACCACATACTTTTGGGCTTTTTGGGGCTAAAACTTATATACGCAAGTTGCTAGTTAAAGCGAATCAAGCAGCTCTCGTCAATGTTCCGCCAACTACAGACATTTTAAAGTGCGAAAAAAACTTGAATGCTAAAAGTAACAATATTTTTTCAGTCAACCGGAAGGCCAACAATGATCAACATAGCAGTCCAATATTTTCCAATGCCATATTTATTTCACCAATCGAAAAAGGTAGAACATTTATAAATTATAGTGATCGAAACGCGGAAAACTTAGAGTGGCAATTTGCGGAAAATTTGACTCATGTTCAAGAAATTTTGTTCCAAGAAGAGATTTTACTCTCCGAAAACAAAATAAGGATAGGAGATAAAGTTTTTGCCAAAAACCAAACAAATTCGGAAATAGTGAACCATATACTTGATAATATCCAAAGTTTAAAAAATGACCAAAATGTACGTTTCAGTAACACACTGTTTTCAAAAGACTTAATTGTGCCTAATAAGGTCCCACTTATTAGTAATATATTTGAATCCCGAAAATTCAACTCATTCTTTCAGTCTCCGCTTCACGTTCAAACTGCCAATGGTATCATCTCATACCCTGCCCTTAACATGTCAATACCAGTCCCTCAAAAGTCAGCTTTCACAATCAACTATCAAATTATTTCTACGAATTTAAACGCTCCAGCAACCCAAATTCGTAAGTTAATAACGTTATATCCCAAAGCAGCAATTTTTTGTATCTGTGAACTTAGTGATAACGCTGATTACTACACAGAAGGGTTCAGACTACCCGACGGCTATTCGGCATTTTTTCACACCCCAATAAAAGAAGTTAAAAATAATGGATTTGAAATCAATCACATTTTTTCGGCAATTATCGTTAATCATAACATAATTAAAAAAGTTAAACAAATTGATATTGGCGCGCCATTTACTATGATTTACATACAAGATAAAGATATTCACCTGAATGTGTGTAACTTTTATAGGCCAAACGCGAACTCAGTAAAAATAGACTTAATGTCTGGAGTCTCTGAATATGACCGTAACTCTACATTTTTAGCCCAAATGCAGAAAGTGGCCAATTATCAAGAAAAAGTGGCGTCTTTCCTCACGGGTGACCTGAACGCATGTTTAAGAAAACCAAGGGATGGGGAGCATATTTTATGTAAACCGCTGAATATAATCCTGAAAAATTATGAAAACTGGGTTAAAGAAAACACAAATTTTCGGAGCAACCAAAATCCAACATCAATTGACATTGTGTTAACAAAAAATTGTGAAATTGAAACTTTTCAAATTTCAACGGGCAGACAGATCCCAAACGACGGACATGTAATTTTTGACTGTATCTTGCATCAATCATTTACGGATGAACCCGAACTCATACCATACTTTCATAGACCTGAGTTAACAGGTTTTCAAATTCACCAATTTTCAAAAATATTGCTCCCCTTGCTTCAGCACAGACTGAAAAATCAGCAAATTAACGCGAAATGTTGGTTCTCAGACTCCATTTTTTATTCTTCATTCTTGCTACGATCTGACTCACGAAGCAACTGTAAAACATCCATAAATAGGAGCCTTTATACCCTGCCAAGTTCAGAAGCCTATTCAAAAATATTTTATGATACCATTACTGAAGCATTTGACATCATTAGTCCTGAACAAATAAAAGTTTTAAAAGTGAGGAAATTCAAGCCTATTATTAGTCAGGAGTCCCATAAATTGCGTATGTTCTTATGCGCTCTTTTTGAACACCAAAAAGTTTTGTCAAAAGTAGACGTTCCTCTTGAAAAACTAATTAGTGAAACAAAAACAAAATTGGATAAATCATTAAAAAAAGACTGTCGCAGAGGCATTACAAATTGTCCAGACGGTTACCCGCTCGAGGAAAACCAAACATTTCAAATTAGTAAAAGGTTACACCCGCAAGCAGTTTCCACAATTAAAAGTGAAATTTATACAGCGCAGCAGTTGGCAGATTACTTTGAAGAGTTACAGTGGCTTGGTGCCCAAGAAAAAATTGAAAGGGTTGGTCAAATTGACATTTACAAAAAGTATAAAGTGAAAGTTCCCTCGGAAAAATTTAGATTTGAAGATTATCTTCCGGATTGGGAAGGACGGTCTAAGGCCACTTCCATTAAAAAATGCTTACTCAGCTTACAAATGCACACACGTGGATTTGAGTCTCCGATAAATAAGAGACTTTTATCATTCCTTTCTGATGATTACATGTATTTATTTTACGAAGCGGCTGTTTCAGACATTCTATTAGGTATCTATGATGAACGTTTTTTGACCAACAAACTTAGACCAATAAGCAAAAAGAAACCGAAGTTAAAGATTAAAAACCATCGGTTTATTTCGGTCCCTGACCCGTTATGCAGTTTCACCGGAAAATTTGTAAGTGCAATTCTTAATTCATATTCTGAACATTCAAAATTACAAACGGAAAACCAACACGGCTTTAGAGTTGGACGGGGCACGCACACAGCAATTACGGAATTAAAATTAAATATTCTACAAGTTCCAAAAAAGAGCTCAGTTTATGTGTTTTTCCTGGACGCAAAAAACGCGTTTGGTTCTATACCAATTGTGTCATTATTGACAATTTTGAAACATTTTGTGCACGTTAATTCGATGAAATACTTTGAAAGTTTGCTCAAACCCCGTACGGGTGTGGTTGTTCACAGAGGGGAAAAGTCCAGACCGGTTAAATTGCCCGAAATAGGTGTGCCCCAAGGGGAGCCCGTTAGCCCATTTTTATTCAATTTGGTAGTTAACGGGCTTCAAACCGTTTGTAATCATGCAAGAGTTAAGTTTCAACTTTTTGCTGATGATCTCAGTTTAGTGGTGATCAGCAAGCCAAGTGACAACGAAAAACAATTTTGCGATTTTGCAAAAAGACAAGTTGAACGAGTTATATCATACCTGTCAGATTCTGGAGTGGAGTTGAATTTTCAAAAATGCAACTTTATGACCTTTGGTGAGTTTAAACCTGATAAAATAAGTTTTGATGACGGGGATATTGTTAGGGTGGATCAGACAATATTACTTGGTTACGCGCTTAGAGATGACTTAACGTTTGTTTCGCATCATAAATTTCTAATAAATAAAATGATGTCTATCCGACAAAAAATGAGAAATTTAAATGAGTTAGATACTCCCAAAAAACTGCTTCAAGTTGCATATTCATATATCTTCGGCTCATTAAATTATATTATTTGCATTACTCCGACCCTAACCAAAGCGCAATATAACAAGGTTCAAAGCATTGTAAACCAAATTGTATTTGACATCTTAAAAACACCTTACTTGGATAGGCGTGGAGTTTCTCAAGCCAAATTATTAAATAAAATTTCATGGCTCAGTTTCCGTAATAATCACTTACGGTTGCAAATGCTGTTTCTTCACAAAGTTTTTATTACAAAAAAAACGGATCAAATATATGAAGTTTTAATCGAGTGCTTAAAATATGAAAACGGGGATACTTTCACCAATAAACAAACAACAAGACAATTTAATGATCCTGATTTTCTGTTAAAACAAAAAATTAAAAGTAACAGGGTGTTTTGGTTTGACATAAATAACAACAAATACAACTGCATTAAAAAGTCAAAGAAAAAGCTTGTTTTCCCTTTTTGCGCTTTTGAAGTTTTTAATGCTCTTCCTGCTCACATCAGAGATTCTTTTGGTGAAAAAGACTTTGAGCCCAGTGTAAACCTTTATTTTCATTCCTTGTGTCAACATCGGTTAAGCTCGGGTAAATTTGAAAATTGTAACACGTGTAAGGATAAAAATCAAATTTATAGTTTGATCGCCAAAGAAGACAGAGTCAAATTATTTCATGAAAAACTCAGACTTGTTGAATCCAAAAAATCAGTGAGCTGAATCTTAAATTTGACCCTCAAAAAGCAATAACTGAAGTTGATATGTTAGAAGTGGTGAAGGAATCAGTCTTATCTACAAGGCTGAATCCCATAGGATGTCAGGGGCAAAAGGGGAAAATATACCGACAAAACAATTAAAGATTAAAAATTAAAATGGTTTTAAGTATTTTAAAATATGTTTTAGATCGCATAACATCGGCAGGATTGATTTTGGGCTCCTACACTGCTACAGCTGTCTCTGAGAACGAAATCAAAATCAAGCAAACACACGGTAAAATTGTAAACACAATGTGTGAGGCGGTTCACCATTCAAACTGGGACGATTACGGTAATTTGTTGGCAGCCCTTCCAGTTGAGTTATACTTACACTTGGCAACCCATAAAGGGCTGGGCGAAATTTTGTATGTGCCTGAAAGTTCATCAGATTATCACCCTATTACGTGGCTTAAGTTTTTACCAGTGCCGGCATCGGAAATTTTTTCAACAAAAAAGTTCCTAAATTTCCATCAAATCCGAAAGCAAATTCACTGGTTTTAATCCACTCGTATGAAGTTATTTAGAAATGATTTTCTTCTTCCTGCATCTGGTGACCTCAACCCTGTCGGATCGTTAAACAATTTTTATAAAAAAATGACAATGACGGCCCCTAACTGGACGGCCCATGAAAAGTTTTTTGATCGTTTTTCAAGTGATTTGCTTGATTTGAACATTCAAAAAATACTTACACAAGTTGACTTATGGTCGGCAGCAGAAACGGATACAGATTATGGATTTGATGACTCTTTTCAAGAGATCTATCACAAAGTTCCATATGAAAAATCGCCAATAATTTTACCCCAGGTACAAAATAAAAATCGGATTTTTGAGGCCAATAAGTTGAATGCTCTTGAGTCCCCTGAATTGAAACTCAGAATTGTCAAGAAAAATAATAAATATCAAACGGTGAATCAACCGCTTGAGAGAAAACTGGATTTTGAAATGGACGGCCTTGAAATTTTGTCGGAATCGGAGTTATCATTAGAATTTAAAACGCCGAATGTCAAAAACAAAGTTACAGATATGCCAAATTTGAGCTTATTAAATGAGACTCGATTTTTTACGCCAGAACCCCAAAACAAAAGCATGATTTCCAAAGTAGCGTTTTCAGAAGGGACAGCAGATTTGAGTTTTCAAATTAGTGGCGAAGTCAAGCCAGCTTCAGTCCCTGTAAAACCAAATGATAAAGAGCAAGACCTTATTAAAAAGCTCTCTGATAGGGCTCTTAAAGCCGAAAAAGAAAACGCGATGTTAAGAGAGATCATTGAAGCCCACGCCATACATTGTGACGACATTTCTGATCTTAATACGCACAAAGACCCTGACACGTACTTTGAACAGGCGATTAACTTAACGGAATCGACTATTATTAATCACTTTAAAAGCAAAAATTCTTTTCCCGAGGAGGTTCTCTCGTTTCTAAGCAAATTAAACAATGATCCGCAATTAGGCCTTGCTTTTCAAGACTTGTTCAAAGTTTTCTCTAACTTTGAACCAGATAATGATGTGTTTAACCCCGAGTCCGACTTTATGAAAAAGCTTTTCAGTTTAAAAGTTCCAAAAAACGACAATAAAACAAATGAGCAAAAACAATCTGACAAACAAAAGTGCATTACATTAGTGAAAAATTTGTTTAATCAGATTCGTGACATGATCCGAATCTTTCAAAATAATGTCCTAGACATGCCAAAAGAACCGTTTGAAAAATTTGCTACAATTTTTGGAAATCAACTTGGTGTTCAAGTTGAAATCTTCCGCTTATATATTAACTACGGCCTAGCCAAATATATGCAAGATCCAGTCCGATTTCTGGGACAAGCTTTGTTTTTTGTTCATACTATGCATCTTATGTTGATCAATGACTCACAGGCCACCCGATTATCTTTTAAAGATAAGATGGCGCGAACCATTTCAATGATTGAGAATCCAGAGTTACTTATCGATTTTTATGAAAACTTTCAGGAATACTCTACAACTGCATAAACGTTCAAAAATTATTTATTGAGTATAGTTCTGACTGTGTGATATAAGACTGTTACAATTTTTCGAAAATAAACTTTACAATGAAGTCTCCGGCTGTTGATTTTTAGCTTCTTCAGCCTCCTTCTTAGTCCAATTAGCGAGAGTGTTAATTGTGGGAATTTTTTGGGCTTCATAAACAGGGTGTACAGCTTCGGTCCAAAAGCTGCTGGTGCGGCTGAACGGTAAATGAGCAATTAATGAAAAATATATGGTCTCTTTTCGGGAATTGACATAGCGATAAATCCCGTCGAAACTTTGGCTAAATCGCATCAAAATCTTTTCGTCAAAATGTTCTGAGAAATCTAACTCGTCCAGCTTTGTGGTTGTGATGGTGTTCAAGTTCTTTACAATTACTTTTAGATCCAATTCGTAAGTTTTTGTTCCACAAAAATGTTTAATCATTTGTTTCAAAGAAGTTTCATCATAACCTAAAAAAGAAGAGTTGAGGTCGTGCTAGTTGTGGCGCAAGTGATCTGTACTCTGATTATTAATCTGAACATCCCGAGTTCGATTCCCTGACTAATCAAGTAATTTATTTAGACGGACATAAAAACAAAAGATACAAAATCAAATGAATCGAACACAAAAAAACATTTTTTACAGAAATTACAATTCAAATATAATTTTATAATAATTATTACCTATATTTTCAGATTTTGATAAACCGTTTTTCATAGGAAATGGCCAAGACACCATCTTCCAGGTGGTGTTGTCGGGAAAAGGCCAATAATGCATATGCAAGGGGTAACCAAAGAAAGGCACAGTATTTTCTGGTCGTCCTGGGCCAAAATTAGTAAATGAATGCACCTTTAAAAGCTCTTCCCAACTGTGTACCTCATTAGCCGGTGATAAAAAACTCACCAATAACTCAAAAGCATGTACCGACTGAAAGTGTAAATTAAAAATTGATTAAAATTACGATTAGGACTAATTGAACGTTAACTTATAAATTGTTAAAATCACTTACTCGTTTATTTATAGAGCAAGTTTCGTTAGTACAAACTAAACAACGTTTCACAAACAAGTTGTTATGATCTCCATATTTGCCAAGCTGCTTGAGAGTTAAATCCTCTTCAAAATGTGGCATATAGGTGTGAAATTCTGAGTTATCAAAACAAATTTTGTTGGTCTTACTTATTCGTTTCAGAAATCCATCATGCACACTGTCAAATACGGGTAGTTTATCCAAAACGTAGGGTACTACGCCGATTTCCCGGTAACGTTGAGTAAATAAATCCAATCGTACAGCCAGGTTACTTTTATAAAAAAGAACGCACTTTTTAAAATCGCCTTCGGGATAAGTTTCACCAACATATGGGTCAATAAAATCGTATTGGGCTCGATAGTTTTCATACTGGGCGCTTAAATCAGCAAAAATGCCTATTTCGGTTAAATTGTGAATCATCAGGTGGTGAAGTTTTGAACAGTTTTTGCGGTTCAAACTAGTTATTTTTATGTAAATTTCGCCAGGATTGTTGGGGTTATTTTGAACGTCAAAGCCACTTAGGAAAAACCAGGTACGCATAGCGCATCTTATTTCACTCACGCCGGGGCTATCGCTTCCGAAGCCTTGACCGCACACAACGTGATAAGAATGAGATTTCAGTTTAAATTTTTTACCATTGTAAGGATCAGTCCAAAATGAAAGTCCAGCATCCGTAGTGGTACTATACCCAAAAGAGCAAACAGCCAAACAAATTGACATAATTCGTACTGACAAGGGCATAACATCATTTGAAATTTTAATGTTAGGGCATTGTATAATACGCTGTCCACACCCAGTAAATTTTTCGACGCAGGATTTTTCCCCACAAGTGGAGGTCAATTTCCTTAAAAAAGTTCATTATAAACTAAGCGTAAAAGTGTTAATTTCACCTGAAAATTGAAAATGTTAACATAACTTACCCAGCACCAACACCATTTTTGCAGTCCAGTACAGCGGATTGGTTTAAATTGCTCCAGTGAGCCATCATTAAGTCACTTTTCGTAGATAGATTGTGACGAAACAAGCACTTTAATTTATTCATAGTCAATGAGTCGTTGTCACGTTGCCAACGGCCGCGATTATATTTTGGCAAAGTACTGATAAAACTTTCGTTGTAATTAGTACGATCCTTATAGGCGGTCTGATAATCACTTGGTAAAGTTCGTACTTGAATTTCTAGGGGACCAATATCCGTGTTTACATTCAATCGATCTAAGTCAGGTAGAGTTGTTATTTTAAACATCTCAGGGCACACCATAATATTAGTACAGGCCGTAGAACGTTCAGAAGATATAGAATTCAGTCCACTAGTTTCTGCTTTTTTCCATTCGGTATAAACATTAACATTACTGGGACTGTTTGATAATAAATAAAGACCCATGTGTTGTTTTAACTCCTTGAAGTGAGGCTCCTCAAAAGTGACAAGTAAATTTGACTGGTAAATCTTGAAATGTTCCAAAGTCAATTTTACACCAACAATTTTCAGTTTTTTGATCAATAGAGCCACATTAATCTTAAAATCAAGTCAGTTGGTTTTTCGATAATTACGCAAAAATTACCTCAAAGTTCCTAATTGTCAACTCCTCGTCATAAAAGCCCGCAGTTAAGCGGATAAGTTCAAATAAAGTGCTTATACTGGTCGATGTGAAATCAAAGGGTAAATCCATATTCAGGTCTTGTAAACAATATCTGAATAGTAAAACAAAAATCATGGCCAAATTGTCCTTGGCTACTGTGGCATAATGTCCGGTGCATGTTAAAGCTTCAGGGAGCCCCAATATGTGGGGAATCATCGAGCTAGATAAAATAACATAAAATTTCAATTTTATTGGAAATAATACTAAATATGGAAATAAAATTATTAAGGTCGAAAATTATTTAAACTAAAATAATCATATTTAAGCAAAACATTCAGTAACTTACTTGCTAGCCATGATGAGAGCAACTAAAGTTAAAAATGAAAAATAAAACTTTTGGAGACTTGAATTTTAGAATAATTGTAAATGAAATTACAACAATGAGGAATAAATAGACTATTTAACAAGCGAGCTGATTGGTTCGTAGTTCAAAACAAATCATAATTTGATGCAAGCGAATTTAGACTCATTGTTTCAAATTAAAGTTTAAGAAAACTATTTTTCATTAATTATATTGAGATAAAAAATAACAGAGAATGACGAAACAGTGGAATCAGGATTTTACCCAAAGTCACTTACGGGACTGGGAGGTTATGGAAACGGCTTTGGCCTGCATAGAAACTAATATTTTGGAGCTTTATCAAGCGTTTCCAGAAATTCAACCAGGAATATTTGAACACTGGGACCACTTTCCCATACAATACCCGGTACTGCTATATAGTCTGGATGTCCAACTAAATGTCTTTCGGCGACTTTCAAACCCGGTCGCTACGAAATCCCTAGGCGGAATCCGTTTTACTATGATTGAGAATGCGGTGATCAACTTGTCAAGATCGCTAGATTTGGATTATTTTTGTGGAGCTCATGGAAATACCAAAGTAAAGTCTTTTATAGCAAACAGAGTCTGGTTTTTGCGAAATTGTTTCGTTGTATGGGTAGAAAATTATGCAACTGAAATTCTGAACATACAGTGTACACTCAATGCTCTGGAAGACGAAATTATGGGAAATCATCAGCAAACCCATAAGTGTGTCAAGGCTTTTTTAAGAAGACCAGAAAAATATTTTGCGGCTGTTGAGAGTCTATTTGCTAATGATGATAATTCTGAGGATCAGGCCGTCAGTGCTAAAAATGCAAAGTTTTCAGATCTAATTATGGAAGAAAGAGTGAGCCGATTATAAAGTTAAGGAAGTTTACAAACTCAAATATAAAGTTTAAATTTAAAATTAAGTATTGGTATAGGTTCCTTGATTTCTAGCAAGCTTGTCGGTATTTTTCCCCAGAGCAGTGATCAATCCGGATGTACTATGAATGCGGTCACATGTTGGCGTTTAGCCAATTAAAAATGACTCGTTTTTGGTAGAAAAATCGATAGAGCGAAACGCTGCACTTTTGGTAAAACTTATCAAACGTAGAGATTTTTCAAAATCATAAACTAGTTAACGTGAATTGAATAAATATTGGGAAACGGAAATAATTCAAAGTGAAAGTTCATAAGTTACAAATAAAACGTCAAGATGGTTCATGGTAAAACTCAAAAAGAAATTCTCAAGGAAATGTGGGACGTTTGTCATATGGATGGACGTCAGTCGATTCCAGAAATTGAAGCATATACGCTTTTGTGGAAAATTTTTAATCATGTATCTGAAAAAAATTCGATGGAATATAATAGTGAACCTATGCCACTTAATCTTTTTGAAACGCTTAATGAAGAAGGGTATAATTATTTAGATAAACTGACTAAATGGTTTGAGGTTCTTGAGGAAAAAATGCCAGAAGTTACAAAATATAAAATTTTGAAGAGTTTTGAATTTCACAAGTATGTAACAAATCGCATTAAAAATGATGCTACCAAAGTTTATCAAATGGCTGCTAACCCTCACCTCAAATCAATTCAAAAAAGTGAGTTTGTAAAACATCTTAACGATCTCCTGTTTTCTATCATTAAACTGGATGGCTTTTGTTACCCGACAATTCAAGTTCAATTGTATGATTCCGATGCTGAAGAAAATGTCATAGTCTGAAAGTTCACCCAAACACCAAATGTTATTTATTGTTGTATATAAAAACGGCAAAGTTTTGTTGAAGTACGGACTGTCTAATTAATATTTA
The DNA here is from genome assembly GCA_004367875.1 of Oikopleura albicans. Lineage (NCBI taxonomy): Eukaryota > Metazoa > Chordata > Appendicularia > Copelata > Oikopleuridae > Oikopleura > Oikopleura albicans. The sequence continues at coordinate 14,883 of SCLG01001059.1, forward strand.
ACTCTCAAGGGACGCAAGTTTGAATTATTGGTCATCCAAAATTCTAAGGAATTTTTTGCACAAAAGTCATGACTGGTCACTTTCATAATAAAAATCAAATTAAAAATCAGGTTATGGACAATAACCCCTTGAGAGTTAATGTCTTCAAGTTACAATAGCGGAGGAACTACAGTAGTCTACTGTATTCAAAAATTGTAACTATTCCATGTATATTTTACAAATGACATTTGGTGTGAATGAGTACGAGGTTATTTTGTAAACTAGTGTAAATATCTGTATATAATGCATATTGTTGTAAAGCGTTAATTTACTGTACGTTATTTGTTTATGCTTCACCGGTGTACTTTGGATTGAAACTAAATTTTGAAATAAAAACAATTTGGTCAAATTAGCGTTGTTTTTGAGTTTACCAATCTAAATTTCGGTATCTGGGTCATAATGTGTGCGGTTTGCTTATCTGCGTTTTTTGTGACACAAAACAAAAAGCAGTCAGCTTTAAAATCAAAATAAAAATGTTACTTTTTGCCCAGATTTCGGCTTTTCGATCTTTCATCAGAGAAGTACCGTTTGCACAAAGCCTTGATACCGAAGATTTTATGGATTTCGCGTTGACATTTTATGTTGCGGCGGGATTTTGCTTAGCCGATATGAAAAAGTTAAATAAAGATATGCCGCACTTGGGATCATTCTCGCCATTTTTACTCATGAATCAAGCTCTTGCTGATTACCTGTACAAATTACGCGCGCAAGACTTTTCAAGCCTTCCGCTCACAAAAATGCAATTCTGCTGCGCATTTATAAACATGACTCGTGCCACTGCTCAGAAACAAGCGTTTCCTATTCTGCCATTTTGTGAAAGTGAAACTGAACGTGAATTGCTATTAGCCGGGTGTGATTTACTGGTTTGGATCGGCATAGAAGCGTGCTTAGCCAAGAATGAGCGATTCTTACGAATTGCGATCTCTGATATGGCCCGCACGTTCTGTGAGATCTCAGCCGAGTTCATCCGCCTAGCAGCTTGTGACCTTGATTGAAAAGTCAAGTGGAATAAACTTATTAAAAGTTGTGCAAAATTGAACGTGTATTTTGAATTAAATGGAAAATCTTTTTAGCAGATGGAAATTTCAAATGAGCAGTCGTTTTTGTCCCATGAGCGTACGATGGTTAACGCGCACACGGCGGGTTTCTATCTGGGCAAATTTGTAACAGTTAGAGCGCGATTAATTCAAATTCGGTTAAGCAAAATTAGACTGTTCACAGGGGCCGGATTGACTGATTTTATGTTTCAAAAATATCATAAAACGTATAATTGATTAATACATAATAGTTTATAAAATAATTTAATTAATAACTATTATTAATGAATATTAAAATAAAATTGCAGCTTTGGCTTGAGTCAAAAATGCATCAAATAAGTCGACGGGTTACAGGCCGCGGTTTTGGCCACGGACTGGTATACCAGTTAATAGTTTTTAACATTTATTTATTTTTTAGTAGTTTTACCTAAATATACAATGAACGTTTAGTTTTCAGTCATTTGGTACAGGACATGGCATTTTAAATGGTGCTTTTTCCGATGATTGCCCGATCACGAAAACGTGGCCGGTTTCTGGCAAAGAACCGGGGCCGGACAGACCAGTCCAGGTGGACGATTTCCTGTACATCACGGGATTTATGTCGGGTAGGCGTATTTTGCAGGTGTTGGATGTGTTGGTGTTGGAGCAGTGTGGTGACGATACGGTTCAATTGTGTTCCAGAACGGCGGATTTGCTTCACGAGCATCATGCTCTTTTCTACGGCGACTAAGAGATATTTTAGAGATTTATTGGATTGAGAGATAGATTTGAATGTTCACGGGTTATTTTTAATAAATTTCACCATTAAGTATATTATGAAAGTTAACGTTCAGAAATGGATAATCTTAAAGAACCGGAACATTCAATGTTATTATTACACGACTTGAGATTTTTTCGCGAGAGATGGGACTACTGGAAGATTAATAACGTTTGGTTTACAATTTTTATTGTAGTACCGAACGATGTTAGAGGTGGTGAACGAGAAATCATCATTAATAAAATTAAGCCTGGTCTCGCAGTACTCTTTGGCCCTATGATTATAAGTTATTTTCGCTCTTGTGCAAAGAAAATTCACGGGCCAGTGCTTGATTTTTCCTATTATAGTCGCCCTGGTCAATTTCAAATGTTGTTTGAATGTTTGCCAACAAACAAAAACTCATTTTACTTACAACCGGCAAATTTCTGGGGCGCTCTTCAAGAGTTTTTATCTAAGTTTGCTGCGGAGACTTTCTTTCCGTCGGGGACTTTTCTATTAACACAAATTGAACGATCACACCTCTTTACAACTTATTTGATCTTTTTTGATAAACTGCTCAGTCTCTTTGCGTTAATCTCTAACAGTGAAGCGGTTTATTTGACAAAAGACTTTATTCGATCAATGGACTCTACTCAAAACGGACATAATGCATGTACATACGTGGGCTATTCCGGTGGGCTGTTTCCGAATCGGTTAAGTTATGGTCAGTTTGAAAATGTGGTTTCATTGGCCACAAATCGTTCGCTGAGTGACCGCATTGCCTTCAATGATATCCGACTGCCACATCACTAAAAGTTACGTATTCATTAACTATCAACTTATTTTAGCGGTATCAACTGGTTAGGGAAAAAGGGGGTTTTTTGGGATAAAGGGGTATTCCTGGATTTCATAAAAACGATTACTTATATAGGCTATTTCTGCATTAATTTTATGTTTATAGTTTGTTGATCTTCGTAGCTTTGGTAAGTGTCGAAACGCAAAGTCAAGAGCTACAATAGAAGATTAGATCCAAAAAATCTTTAATGTAAAAAACTTTTCAATATTTTTGTCAAGCGGCTATGTAAACCAATCGCGGAAATGCCAATGGAGGGACTTGATAGCCTATTTCAAACTATAAACTGTGCCAGAAATTAATGTGTTCAATCTTTTATGTTTATTAAAAGTGTCAGTCAAAAACAAAAAAAAAATAAACTGTACTTCAAGACCTTTCCTGTATCATGAGAA
>SCLG01001060.1:0-11066 GCA_004367875.1 Oikopleura albicans
AGCAATTTCATCTTTTTGGGCCCACGTTAAGTCGACCTTAGAAAAGTTGTGTCTTTTTCTTGTTGCTTTTGATGAATTATTTTTTTGAAATGGTTCTTCTGTTGAAGATTCAGTCCTTTGACCGGTTTCAAGTTTAAAATCAAAATCGTACAGCTGCTATCAATACCCGGAAACTTTATAGCTGCCAAAATATAAGACCAAACCATAAGACCACCCCCTTAATATACTCTCTGGATAATTTTTCCGAGAAATGTTTTGTTGGTAAAATTTTTTCTCTGAACAACGTTATCTCAGAAAACAATATTTTTACACGGCCATACACAGCTGGTAAAGAACTTTGGTTAGTAATTTCTCCGAAAAACGAGTTATCCAAAAAACGATTTATACCAAAAACGTGGCAGTCCATCACGATTTAGGGTTAATTGAAAACTTTTTTTTCACTTTGGTTTGGTATGACTCATACCGTATGAGTAAGACCTTGAAAACGACCTTTCGTTTTGTTGAGTTGTTATTTCTTCAGTGTTAATAATGTGTAACTCGTCACCGAATTTTGGTTCAATGCGATCAACCAATGAATGCTCTAATAAAAACTGCGACTCTTTGTCAAAGGTTAAAACATATTTTATTTTCCTACTGTATTATGTATTACTATATTGCAGTGAACATCATAAAAAATCCTGTATCATGAATTCCGGTTAGTTTTGAATTACTTTTTAACCCGTACCCTTCTGTTTCAGATTCTTCGGTGACCTCGATCTTCATAACTTCTAACTCGTCATTTTCGAAAACGGTTTTTGAATCTATCACGGTGGAAGAAACGGGAAGTTTGTTTTCTCCAAAATCCAATCGTGCCTTTTTAGGAGCCGAGTAGCTTTCGAACGTGTTTTGCGTTTCATCTGGTAATGCATTTTCGATATTCATGATCACTGAGCTTCATTTTTGGGGAGTTTTTTGAAAATCATCGTATTTTTTTATGCGAGAAACTCGGTAAACCAATAATCAATACATAGTGTGAAAAATGATGCGATTTTGGCAGATTGCAACCCTTACAGTGAATCTAGGAGTAAAATACAAATTACTTTTTCGGTTATTCGTATCGGATGATTTTCATTTGGCAGTCAGTTTGTCACAATAAACAAAATAAATGACGGGTTGATTATAAGATCACAGCTAAACAGATCAGGGCACTTAAATGAGCTTCATGACGCGAGTTTTTGGTTATAGTCATATAACTTATAGGACAAAAGCCTTGGTTCAAGGGCAAGGCCTTGCAATGATGTTCCAAAAAGTCTGCTTCTCGAAAAAAACTGACTTGACCTTATATTGGTCACAATTCTGACCTTATAACCAGACCCCTGTACAAAAAGACATATCTATAGAAACAAAATTTAAAAAAGTCATGATTTAAAGTCAAGATTTCAATAGAAAAAGTGTGTCAGTGGTTCTCCGAAATCCAGACGTAGCTCGATGGGTAAATTTGACAAAAGTTATCTTGATCTTATAATTACTTTTTTTCCACAAAGATTTTTTTTAGCAACGAATTTGCCTTGCAAAGCAAATCCGCTTCAAAATTATGTCGAGCTAATGACTCACACTCTAATGCGTTGCCACGCATTACCGAACATCAGTAGCTAACTAATTGTTCAGAAGCGAGATATCGAATGGTTCAACGCCGTTGGTAAGAGGTCTCGGTACACCCTCACCTAACTTTCCCCTTTCGATCGAATCACACACTGTCTATAGATTTGAAAGTGTGAGCTCTATCGTTTTATAGAGCCCGACCCGAGGTGCCAGAGCTCTATAACGAGTTAGATTGGTTTGAGCGAAAAATAATTAGGTTGTAATTGTGGTACACATTTATTATGGTTCTCAATGAAGAACATTTCTCGTTATTAATTTATTTTTAGAAACTGTACACCACCTAACTATTTGAATTAACAATTAGCATTTTAATTAACACTTTTTAGGTCGACTTTTTCCAGCGCTTCCGCCTACATTAACCATTTAAATTAACACTTTTGATTGAGCTGGGCAGTGAGTTCTCTTTAAAATTTCATGTATAAATCTTGCAGTATATTGAATATCGTTAAAATGTTATTCAAGAAAAATGTCTTTTTTGACAATTATGACGTAATATCTACAGGGGGTTGGTTATAAGGTCAAGGTCGAATAAAATGACTTGATCTTATAACCAACCAGAAATTATCTTCCATATTTCTTAAGATTACATTTCCTCCAAAAAATTATGGTCTTCACACTAAAAAATGTTTGAAAAGACACTCTTTTATAGAAAAAAGTGTAAAAAGACATGATTTCTATAGAAGGGGGGGGGGAGATCTTCATTAAAAAAAAACGTAAAAAGACATGCCTTTAAAAAAGTTTCCCCAAAAAGCATTATACTCAAAAAACTGACTTGACCTTAGTGCAAAAAAACTGACTTGACCTTATAACCAACCCCCCTGTAGAAAAAAGCCTATTTGCATTTGTAATCACATCAAAACATTATTTGAACGTGATGTAGAAAGTTTCTACTAGAAACCCCATTTAAATTTGTATTAACAATTAATTTTTGAATTTTTTATCCAGAATTTCAACCCACGCAGTCCCCATTTGAATTAACAGTTTGGATTTGAATTTAAAATTTTCATTTGAATAAACACGTTCTTTGAAAATTGTAGTGTAATTCAAATGGTTAGGTGGTGTATTTGAATCTCTTATCTCAGATATTTCGGCATTGCCAGTAGAAGGTTTTTTCAATTAAAGGTTGCAAACTGAGGTTTTAGCTAGATGTGCACACAACTCTATGGCGAAAAATCGGGTAAAATGTAACGACTTTAATGTCAAAAAGACCCTATAGTCGCTATGATATAATATCCAAACCCTCAAAACTTATAAACATCAGACGTTGTATTGAAACAATGTTTATTTTTGGTTCAATCCTTCCAAAACTGAAATATGAAAAAACTCGGTTCGTCTCTCACTGTACACTCGGATAAAAATAGAAATTTACAATAATTTATTTTTCGGATTCAGTTTGTTTCTTTGCATTGAGTTCTTTAAGGACCTTACAGGTCGGGCGAGTAGTATGGATATGCCAAGATCTGTGATAAGGAAATGTGTCCCCACAATGGGGACAAATAAACGGTCGATTACCGGTATGCGAATTTTCGTGTTCTTTTTTGGTTAGGTCATGTTTAAAGGGGTGAAATGAAAAAAATGGTTCATTTTCACTTTATTAAAACGTTATTTGTAATCAGTGTTGGAAGCGTTGGGGAAATTTTATTCCCAACGCGTTGGGAGGGTTTGGCGTTGAGGGAATTTTTCTTCCCAACGTGTTGGGAGCGTTGGGAAAAATTCAAGCGTTGGCCTACGCAATTTTATACTGTATGTATGATGTGGAAATGCAAGACGCCCCTTCGACATGTTCTATAAGAGAACTTCTCTTTTTAAAGATAATGTTCCACTTATCCGTTAAACATAAGTATTGGAATTGTTAGACGTTGGGGTGCGTTGGCCAACTACCAACGCCCAACCAACGCGTTTGGGCATTGAGCAAATTTGGAGCGTTTCTAAGTTAGAAATTCTAACACCGATTTGTAACCGTTTGAAAGTTGAACGAACCAAGCCTTGGAGCTGAGTTTTGGATATACAGACCTTTTTACAAAACTGACAGACAAATGGAGAAGTATTATGATGTTTTGCATTTATGTGATTTTTAAGGTAATAATTCGCTCTAAACTTCATCGGGCACAAATCGCATTCGAATAATTCCAATTCGATCGGTTGATTATTTTCATCAAGCTTGTGTATGCGACGTTTGTGTCCTATTTTTGAGTTTGACACGATTTTAAAATTTTACCAAGCTTACCGGGATTCGAAAAAAAAGACTTGAGACGTAACGGAGTTAAAACGTGTCAAAAGACATGATTTCTATGAAAAAAAATGTGCCGGCTGGAAGTATTTTATATTGATTTTTTCGCATAACGACATGAATGTGAAGACCGTTTTTTAGACTTCACCTAAAAATTCACAGATGTGTTACCAATTTATTTCAAGAAAAGTCCTTACACTACAAAAGGCCATACAGTCCTTGATTCCATAAAGGGCGCTTCCATTACGACCGTTTATTCCATAACGGCTGCTTTCTTCGTCAAAAAAGTGATTATTCCATAACGGCCGTTTTTTGTTAACGTATTGAAAAATAACGCATTTCAATGCAAGTGTCATAAATTAACGATTAAAATACAAGACTAGCACATAAATCATGAAATAAGTCGTAAAATAAACATTTTAAAATTAACCATTTTATTTGAATTTGTCCCAAAGTAACTCTATGAGGGTCCCTAATTTCATAACGACCGTTTACCCCATATCGGCCGCTTTTTTCGAGAACCAAAACGGCCGTTATGGAATCAAGCACTGTATATCTTTGAGGACCCTAGTGGGCAAAAAGTAATATCAAACTCTTAACAAGCATGTTCTTGTGACCAGCAAATGCAACATTACAAATATCACAATTGACCTTGATATCGTGACCCATGTGTACAATAAGCTCATGTCTTTGGAGTTCTGAGCGACTTGCGAATAACTTCTCACATTTTTCGCATTCAAATTTTCGTTCATGCCTTGTCAAATGAGATTTCAGTCGCCTTTCAGATGAAAACATTTTGGTACAGTAGGTACAGGGTAAAGTGCGCTCGCGGTGTGTATCTTCATCATGATATTTGAGTCTAAATTCTACACTGGTCGTGAAGGAACATTTCTCACAATTGAAAGTTTTCTAATTTCCGGTTAGAATGGTGGGTCTATTATGGTGAAGTTTCCTTTAAAAAAAATCAACGACATATAACCTTAGTTTTAAGAAAAATAATTCTTCATTCAGAATAAAAACGTAAAAAAGACATGATTTTAAAAATTTTTCCCCGAAAAGCATGATACTCAAAAAACTGACTAGACCTTAGTGCCTGAAAAAAACTGACTTGACCTTATAACGGCACAAATGGCTGACCTTATAACGAACCCCCCTGTATATAGGACCCTACAAATGTAGCCCCATTCGGAAATCCAATAAATGAATCGCACTCCATTCTAATGGGGTTAACTTCGATGTAGGCCAAAATGTAATTTGACCCCTAACAGTGGTCAAAGAGGATTACTCCGATTCAATTTTTGAAAATTTTCAGAAAAAATGATAGAACGGAAGTCAAGGCCTCAATATTTAAAATGATTTTTTTTTTTTTGAAAAAAGTTCTGATGTCCGATAACCACTCAAGAATTTTATAACTTAAAAAAACGATCGGAGAATTTTTCGAGATCGAACCCAAGAAACAAAAAGTGATTTAACCTTTTAGCGGCACAAATTGACACTTATAACCATGGTGAACCAGTGGATTATATATTATAACTTCACTTACAAACAAGATTAATTTAACCGGCTCCTTTTCGCGTACGATTTTTCGTTTTTTCCCAGCAGAAATCGATTTTTCTGGCTGAGTTTCACAATCTGATTCAGATTTTGCCTCGTCTACTGCTGAGGCGTTAAGCTTTATACCAAACTGATCGGTTTTTCTTTTCTTGGCCGATCCAAATTTTTTCATGTTTTGCGCCCATTTTCGGATTGTTTTTGACTGCAAAAAGCAACTGTCCCAATCTTTGAAAAATTCATGTTGATGATATTCTTTTAATGAGATATATTTTTTTTAATTAACGCGACAAAAAGGTCTTCATCCAAAAAAAAGTGAAAAAGACATGATTTCTATAGAAAAAAACTGACTTGACCTTAGTGCAAAAAAACTGACTTGACCTTATAACGGCACAAATGGCTGACCTTATAACCAACCCCCCTTGTATATCTCGAAAACAAATTCGACGAATTTTTTTAAACTCGGGTCATACCGGTAGATGCATAATTTCTCGGCGAACTTTTTGGCAAAAGTGAAAAAACTTAAATCTACAGATTTAAGGACATCGAAATCCTTCAAATTACCTCTCAAATTAAATTAATTTTTGAGACGGCCTAAAAAAGACCTCATTTTTTAAAATATTGAGCTTAATATTAAAACGTTTGGACAATTGATCATTTCAAAGCCTATCGTCAAAAATCATCCCTTTCCTGATGGATAGTAAGTTTGAATAAACCACCTGATAGTTTTCTTCAGGTAACTACTAGGGTTAACTGGGAGCAATTCGAGACATTTTTGCGCAATCTGGNTGTTAAAAATTGAACTAGACAAAAAGATTAAAAAATATTTTGCTTGTTAAATTTTCCAAACAAAAAAAAGCTTTGCCAAAACACTAGACGAGCTTTATAAAGAGTTCGATTTTCTGATCTGTTTGGTACATATTTATCTGGTACAACATGTATCCTAGTCCTTCTGGATAATTCGCTTTCATCCACCATTTGATAGTCATTGGAACAAATCCCGTTTTGTGTTTTCCCTTGAATTCGATCGTTTTTCGAGCAATTTCATCTTTTTGGGCCCACGTTAAGTCGACCTTTGAAAAGTTGTGTCTTTTTCTTGGTGCTTTTGATGAATTATTTTTTTGAAATGGTTCTTCTGTTGAAGATTCAGTCCTTCGACCGGTTTCAAGTTTAATAGCAAAATTTTACAGCTGCTATCAATACCCGGAAACCTTATAGCTGCCAAAATATAGGACCAAACTGTAAGGCCATTACATACTCTCTGGATAATTTTTCCGAAAAATATTTTTTTGGTCTAAAACTTTTTTTCCGAAAAACGTTATCTCAGAAAAACTAATATAACACAGACATACACAGCTGGTAAAGAACTTTTTAATTTGTCCAAAAAAATTTTCTACGAAAAACGGTTCTTAGAATGTTCTCAGAAAAACGTTATTTTGGAGTTTCTCTGGAAAACTTTTGTTAGTAATTTCTCCGAAAAACGAGTTATCCAAAAAACGATTTTTCCCAAAAACCTGACTGCCCATCACGATTTAGAATTGAAAACTTTTTTCACTTTGAGAACTTGAAAACGACCTTTCGTTTTGTTGAGTTGTTATTTCTTCAGTGTTAATAATGTGTAACTCGTCACCGAACTTTGGTTCAATGGGATCAACCAATGAATGCTCTAATAAAAACTGCGATTCTTTGTCAAAGGTTAAAAATATTTTATATTCCTACTAAAACCGTCCGTAATAGCCGTATGGATTGTATTACTATATTGCAGTGGACATCATAAAAAAGACTGTATCTTGTATTCCGGTTGGTTTGGAAGTAATTTTTAACCTGTACCCTTCTGTTTCAGATTCTTCGGTGACCTCGATCTTCACAACTTCTAACTCGTCATTTTCGAAAACGGTTTTTGAATCTATCACGGTGGAAGAAACGTGAAGTTTGTTTTCTCCAAAATCCACTCGTGCCTTTTTAGGAGCCGAGTAGCTTTCGAACATGTTTTTCGTTTCATCTGGTGATGCATTTTCGATATTCATGATCACTGAGCTTCATTTTTGGGGAGTTTTTTGAAAATCATCGTATTTTTTATGCGAGAAACTCGGTTACCAATAATCAATACATATTGGGAAAAATGATGTGATTTTGGCAGATTGCAACCCTTAGGGAATCTAGGAGTAAAATACAAATTAATTTTTCGGTTATTCGAATCGGATGAATTTCATGTGGCATACAGTCAGTATATGAAAAAACGTCGGTTCGTCTCTTACTGTACAATCGGATAAAAATAAAATTTACAATAATTCATTTTTCGGATTCAGTTTGTTTCTTTGCATTGAGTTCTTTAAGGACCTTACAGGTCGGGCGAGTAGTATGTATATGCCAAGATCTGTGATAAGGAAATGTGTCCCCACAATGGGGACATATATAGGGTCGATTACCGGTATGCGAATTTTCGTGCTCTTTTTGTTGGTTAGCTTATGTTTAAAAGGGTGAAATGAAAAAATTGCCCGTTTTCACTTCATAAGAACGTTATTAAATAACTTATTTATAACCGGTTGAAAGTTGAACTAACCAAGCCTTGTAGCTGAGTTTTGGATATACAGACCTTTTCACAAAACTGACAGACAAACGGAGATGTATTATGATGTTTTGCATTTATGTGATTTTTCAGGTAATAATTCGCTCTAAACTTCATCGGGCACAAATCACATTCGAATAATTCCAATTCGATCGGTTGATTATTTTCATCAAGCTTGTGTATGCGACGTTTGTGTCCTATTTTAGAGTTTGACACGATTTTAAAATTTTACGATACTTTCCGGGATTCGAAAAAAGACGTGAGAAGTCACGGAGTTAAAACGTGATAAAAGACATGCTTTCTATGAAAAAATATGTGCCGGCTGGAGGTATTTTATATTGTTTTTTTTTCGCAAAAAGACATGAATGTGAAGACCGTCTTTTAGACCTAAAAATTCACAGATGCATTACCAATTTATTTCAAAAAAAAGTCCTTACACTACAAAAGGCCATACAGTCCTTGATTACATAAGGGGCGCTTCCATTACGACCGTTTATCCCATAACGGCCGCTTTTTTTCGTGAAAAAAGTGATTATTCCATAACGGCCGTTTTTTGTTAACGTATTGAAAAATAACGCATTTCAATGCAAGTGTCATAAATTAACCATTATAATACAAGCCTGGCACATAAATCATGGAATAAGTCGTAAAATAAACATTTTAAAATGAACCATTTTATTTGAATTTGTCTAAAATTAACTTTATGAGGGTCCCTAATTTCATAACGGCCGTTTACCCCATAGCTGCCGCTTTTTTCGAGAACCAAAAACGGCCGTTATGGAATCAAGCACTGTATATCTTTGAGGACCCTAGTGGGCAAAACTGAAAGGCCATAAAACTAAAGAACTCCTGTATAAAAAAGTAATATCAAACTCTTAACAAGCATGTTCTTGTGACCAGCAAATGCAACATTACAAATATCGCAATTGACCTTGATATCGTGACCCATGTGTACGATAAGTTCGTGTCTTTGAAGTTCTGAGCGACTTGCGAATAATTTCTCACATTTTTCGCATTCAAATTTTCGTTCATGCCTTGTCAAATGAGACTTCAGTCGCCTTTCAGATGAAAACATTTTGGTACAGTAGGTACAGGGTAAAGTGCGCTCACGGTGTGTATCCTCATCATGATATTTAAGTCTAAATTCTACACTGGTCGTGAAGGAACATTTATCACAATTGAAAGTTTCCTAATTTCCGGTTAGAATTGTGGGTCTATTATGGTGAAGTTTCTTTAAAAAAATCAACGACATATAACTACAGGGGCTTGGTTTTAAGACAAATAATTCTTCATTCAAAAAAAACGTAAAAAAGACATGATTTAAAAAAAAAATTTCCCCAAAAAGCATGATACTCAAAAAACTGACTAGACCTTAGTGCCTGAAAAAGGTGACATGACTTTAGTGCAAAAAAACTGACTTTACCTTATAACAGCACAAATGGCTGACCTTACCGTAGGGGATATAACCAACCCCCTGTATATAGGACCCTACATATGTAGCCCCATTCGGTAACCCAATAGAGGAATCGCACTTTATTCTAATGGGGTTAACTTCTATGTAGTCCAAAATGTAATTTGACCCCTAGGAGTGGTCAAAGAGGATTACTACGATTCAATTTTTGAAAATTTTCAGAAAAAAAATGATAGAAAGGAAGGCCTCAATATGTAAAATGATTTTTTTTTTGTTGAAAAAAGCTCTGGATGTCCGATAACCACTCTAGAATTTTATAACCTAAAAAAGCGATCGGAGAATTTTTCGAGATCGAACTCAAAAAACAAAAAAAGTGATTTAACCTATTAGCGGCACAAATTGACACCTTATAACCATGGTTAACCAGTGGATTATATATTATGACTTCATATACAAACAAGATTAATTTAACCGGCTCCTTTTCGCCTACCAATTTAGACGATTTTCGCTTTTTCCCAGCAGAAATCGATTTTTCTGGCTGAGTTTCACAATCTGATTCAGATTTTGCCAGGTCTACTGCCGAGGCGTTAAGCTTTATACCAAACTGATCTGTTTTTCTTTTCTTGGCCGATCCAAATTTTTTCATGTTTTGCGCCCATTTTCGGATTGTTTTTGACTGCAAAAAGCAACTGTCCCAATCTTTGAAAAATTCATGTTGATGATATTCTTTTAATGAGATATATTTTTTTTAATTAACGCGACAAAAAAAAATCTCGAAAACTAATTCGGCAATTTTTTTTTTAAACTCGGGTCATACTCGGGTCAGTAGATACATAATTTCTCGGCGAATTTTTTAGCAAAAGAGAAAAAACTTAAATCTACAGATTTAAGGACATCAAAATCCTTCAAATTACCTCTCAAATTAAATTAATTTTTGAGACGGCCTAAAAAAGATCTCAATTTTTATTAAAATATTGAGCTTAAAACGTTTTGAAAATTGCTCATTTCAAAACCTATCGTCAAAAATCATCCCTTTCCTGCTGGATAGTAAGTTTGAATAAACCACCTGATCGTTTTCTTCAGGTAACTACTAGGGTTAGCTGGGAGCAATTCGAGACATTTTTGCGCAATCTGGTCTTTATCATCAACGGTCAGATCAGCCTTGAATGAATATGGCGTCGGTCGGGACAGGAGAAAATTCCGCGAAAGAACCCAAGACTTGGACAGGGAAAAAACTTCGAGTTACGGGTGTTTGTTAGCCACCGCAGTTTTTTAAAGAAAACTTTTTTTTTGGAAAGTTTCTAGCTAAGGTTTTTCGACGAGTTTACAAGAAAACGTCTTTACGAGAAAAACTTTTTCGGAAAAAATGCTGTGAACTTTGTAAATAATTAGCCATTACCCTCCTTAATGTCCTCGACGGTTAAGAAACAATCGTCCCAATTCATTTCATTCCATTCAAATTTCTCAAATGCTTCTGGAAAATGTTTTTCGAACCAGCGATATCGCGCAACTTCGGGCCCTAAGGTCATAGTCATTTCAATTATTTCCGTCTTCTCACTTTCAGATATAATTGGGCGACATTTTTCTACTGGGATATTTTTGTCTTTTTCTAGATTTGGTATGCGAGGCTCGATTTCTTCAGGTTGACCAGTTTCGGACATTTG
>SCLG01001061.1:0-22532 GCA_004367875.1 Oikopleura albicans
TGTACTGTATATCGCGGTGATTTTCAACCGCAAAAAAAAAATAATGTTACCACTTTTTGGTAACGTTGGTTGACAGCACGTCTGAGTCCTATGTGACCTGTCATTGGTCCTTTTTTGAACGCGTTCGGCCAATCACCGAAAGGCGATTTCCTTCTTTTAAAATATTTTTGTATTACTCAGCCTTTGATATTTTTTCTCACGGACAAATTTTTCGAGGAGAAATGTGTATTTTCGCTAAAAATTTTTTTTCGCCTTTTAAAATCACGACTATACTGTATACACTGTACTATACAGTATGGCTGACGGATTGAAAAATATTTTTAAATTAATGTTAACGAAAATGTAAACTAAAATTAAAAAAAAACGTTTAGAACTTCTCGTGAATCCTGAAAAACCTATGTTTCTAACAGCTAAGTAAATTTTCCATTAGTTGACGTGAATTTTAATTCCAGATTAAATTGTTGTTTATTTTTGCGTATTAAATCTGCAATAAAAGGTTATTTGCTATGAAGGCAATTACTGTTTTACATTACTTAAATTTATTATAAACTTTGAACATTACGAAAACTCAGACTGAACAGAACTGATTGGTTACAGCAAAGGATTCGGGATAATAGCTATATCTATATAAAGTTGCTTCAGAAGCTGTCTTTTTGAACGAATCGCCCTCTATAGTCCAGCTTTCAAAGGCACTAAAATTGAAAACGTTAAAAATTAAATTTTATTATTTGTTTTTTCTACTTACTATGACCCGGGGTAACCACCGACGTGGATGATTGAAGATCCAATGACGACTGATCGATGAGCATGTCTTGTAGAAAGCATTGTTCCTATTTGCGTCCATTGGTCCAGGTTAACATCGGAGTATTTGGTTACCATATCAGTTTGACTATTGTCGAGCCAACCACCTTAATAACAATTACTTTACCGATAGTTGGTTAAAAAGTGCTACTTACCAAAAATGTACAATTCATCCGCAAAGTTCACGGTTGAATAAAAATAAATATGATACGAAGCAAAGGGATAATCGGCCAATTCCGTCCAACTTTCCGAAGACCGCGCTTCAACGTGTTTGTCGCTACTGGGATAACCTCCAACTGCAACTGGGGTATTACGCAGATTCCCCAAACTAGTTAGCCCATGATCGTGGTTTGACGAACCTGCCAATGTCACCGTCTCGCCATCAAATCTTGAAAAGTAACAGATTAGTCGAAATACAAAATATTTTAAACTTTAATAACATATTTGCACAAATAATTAAATTTAACTCTCTAATATAAGTAAAGTGAATAAAGTTATCATATAATTAACGCTTAAAAATTTAATAAGCCATTTTAATATGTCATTGTCCCACATTAACCTCATTAGGGACGCTAATCACCTAACGTCCGTTTATCCCATGGCGATATTTATTTTCGAGTATCTCACTTGTGACAGGTTGATTTTCCCCGGTTTCCAAAGCAAAGCAGCGCCACTTCTTTTTCGCCGTCGGTTTTGAACGTATTGCAAGCACCTCCTTGAAATTCCATTGGAAGGTCGCCGATCCGACTCAAACGGCAATCCTCCACAATTGACAGTTGGTTTTTGTAATCGTAACTTCTATATCCACCGAAAATGAACATTTGACCATTAAGGACGGTCGAGCATGAATAAATAGCCCCGGTTCCACTGCCCACCGTAAAATGTTCGATTTCCTCTTTGTTTTCTAAAGATAATTTCAACGTAATTATTCACCTTGCAGAATGCCGAATTTGTAGTAATACTCTGTTAACTCCTAGCAGTATGCCAGAGCTGGGGCGTGACTACATTTTCTATTTTTAATCAATATACAAGCACAGCGGGTTAACCTAAATTTCAACGAAATGATAAGCGTTTTCTCAAAAAAAAAATCCGCTTTTAAAGTTTTTGTTTCAAGTAGCTTGTTTAAAAAAATTATTCATTGCCTTACAAACAACTAAAATTGTCGAGTTCGATTCCGTCAAATGGCCGCAGTTGAAGTTTTCACAGGGACAGTCGCCTGAAATTGAAAAAATGAATTTTTCTGTTTTGTTGTTTTAAAAATCTTACCCGGACAATTTATTCCACATGGACAATTGTCTACATCGTTATCAAATTGATCATGACATCTAAAAACACATTCATTGGTTGTGCAAGTTTCCGAGCATTTATCAAGATTGTCTGTGGCCATCTCCCAACATCGGACATAATTTTCATTGGTCGAAGGGTCCCGGCAACTGTCCGCAAGTAGTGGAGGCGTTGTAGTGGCAGTTGTGGTTGTTGTAGTGGTAGTTGTAGTAGTAGTGGTAGTAGTTGTTGTTGTGGTGGTAGTCGTTGTGGTAGTTGTTGTTGTAATAGTTGTGGTAGTGGTAGTTGTTGTCCTCGTAGTGGTGGTTGTAGTGGTAGTTGTAGTAGTAGTGGTAGTACTTGTTGTTCTGGTGGTAGTCGTTGTGGTAGTTGTGGTTGTTGTTGTGGTGGTTGTAGTGGTCGGAATCAACAGGTTACAGTCGAAATTGGTACATGGGCAACCCTCTTAAAATGACATTCAATTTTTAAATATCATAAACTAAAAACATCTTAAGATTGTAATTGTCCCGTAGGTTTCGACTAGATACAAATGCAGAAGGCTTTTTAGAGTGCTTCGGGCTAGTTTTCACAAATGTTACCATAGGAGTTAAATTAAAAAATAATAATACATTAAAAATAAAGTGTTTTAAAATGAAATGGGAATTAGAATTTTTTTTCCAATTACTTTTAATTACTTTTAATAAATTAAAAGGCACCGTCTGAATCGGTCTCTTTTCTTTTGTGGCGAAAAGTTACTCCGCCGAAAATTTCGCTTTTTGAGCATTCTCATTGGCCGGCCAAAAATGGAGAAATTTCGAAAAGAGACCCATTCAGACGGTGCCTATTACAAGTATAATATATTACTATAAACTTTTCTTGGCTTGAAACTTACCGGGGCAGTTTACTCCGCAGGGACAATTGTCCGTATGATTATCAAATTGATCATGGCATTTAGAAACACATTCGTTATTTGCGCAGGGTTCCAAGCAATTATCAAGATTTTGTTTTGCCATATCCCAACATCGGGTAAAGTTTTGATTGGTCGAGGGATCCTGGCAACTGTCCGCAATCGGAATCAACTGGCCACAGTCGAAATTGAGACATGGACAACCCTCTTAAAATTACATTAAATTTCAGCATAAACTAAAAACATCTGAGATTTCAACACCCATAGGCTATGGGCCATAGGTCCCGACTGGTTACTAACCCGTAGACCCTACGGACAATTGTGCAAATATGCACGATACCATGGTAAATTTTGTCATTTTCGATTTTATTCCCAAAAGTTTCGTCTTTTAATTTGATAAGGCTTGTCGATTATGGATAATACATCGTTTTCATGAGCAATTTGTGCAAATTTGTTCAGATGTTCTCCTGGGAGTTAAATTACAAATTTTAATTTGATATAGAAACTCTGTATATTGATAATGTTTTTCAAATGGTAATTGGAATTTTATTGTTCAACTAATCATTTTATACTTCAGGCGTTGTTGGTTATACAAGGTAACCACTTGGTTGTAAGGTCAGCCATTTTGACCGCTGTAAGGTCAAGTCAATTTTAGCGCGTAGTTCAAAATTTGGTAAAGTAATCTGTAGTAGGTTTGTAGTATAAACTCTGTACCCGTGGCCTATAGTTTATGTTTCCAAGCCTGCTTTTTTCGTGGCTGTTAACTTACCGAGGCAATTTTGTCCACAAGGACAATTGTCCGTATCATTCGTATATTGGCCATAACATCTAGAAACACATTCATCGTTCGTACAAGGCTCCAAGCATTTATCAAGGTCTCGTTTTGCCATATCCCAACATCGGGTAAAGTTTTGATTGGTCGAGGGATCCTGACAACCTTCCGCAATCGGATTCAACTGGTCACAGTCGAATTGGGGACATGGGCAGCCGGCTTAAAATGACATAAAACTTTCAAATTATTTCTAGCGATATAACTTACATGGACAATGAGCATTACAGGGGCAGTTTGAAATAAATTCATCCCTCTCATCGACGCAATCAATACATCCCGAATCTTGACAGTTCTCCACACATTCCAAATAGATATNGTCGGCTAAGTCACGGCACTACAAAATTCATAATTATATTAAAGAAATTAAAAAGTGAAATTATCAAAGATAAACAAAATTAAAAGTGAAAATTCTTTAAGGACCGTACATATCCTTTGTTTACAAAAAGGACGATCTATACCATCAAATTAAATATACTAGTTTGTGATTAATGAAAAATTGTTTAATGCATCATTTGATGGTACTTGTGTACCACCACCCACGTGGCCTTGAACTTGACAAAAAAAAAAACGAAAATAAGAAACCTAACTAGTCTAACAATTTTGAAAATATTTATTTTGTTTTTTGACTAAATGGTTCGTAATAAAAAAATGAAGCGACGTATGGATTTCATTTTTATTTAAAATTATCACATCGAAAAATATTGAGGAAAAACTGAAAAAATTATTAAAAAAATGGCAAAATTGTTGACCTTTAAAGATTTTGAGTCTTAATATAAAAGCCTGCAGGAATTGGGCGACCCCTGTATTATTTCATTATTGATGAACAATTTATATTTTATATTTTTTTATAAACGTTGATGATAGGTAACATTATTGGGTACGTGGGCGTAAAACTAGTGGAAACATTGGAAACATGTCGTGAAGATTGTAAGATAAAGTAAAATTTAACACACAACGATCTTCACGTTCATTTGCCAGCGTCTCCACCAATCACCATCAAAGACTCAAAACGAAAATTAGCTGCATAAAAAGAGTAAAATGCAATGATGGGAATTTCTGTTACATGATGGCGTAGTGGAGTTACGAAAAAAATGTTTTATTTTTGGAAGTTATTTAAAAACCTTTATATTGTCTGCGTCATTGGTCGGATCCAAACAGACTTCTTCATTGCAGTCCCAGCAATCGGAACAGTCGGTACATGGGCATCCGTCTAAAATTTCAATTGTAATTACATTACTAAGGACGTTGTAGGTTTTTGATTATAGCGTCCATTATGGAAGTGTTCCTTGTCAGAGTAAAGACTGTAAATTATCATCAAAACTTACTTTTACATTGAAGACCACAAGGACATCTGTCAATATCATACTTGAATTGTCCTATGCAAACGTTAACACAAGCAAAATCAGTACCACATTCAATTTGACATTTCATCGAACTTTCAATCGCTAAATCGTTGCACTAAAATATAAACGTAAATTACATTTAAGTACAAACTGGCGAAGGAGTAATTTATCGAAAGTTTGTCGGACAAATTCTCCAAACTAAGAAATTGCCAAACTGACAAATTGTCCAAGCTGAGAATATTTCAAAAGGGAGCCATAAGTTGATTATGGCATAGTAGCAAATTTCTTTCAATCAAGGCAAACTGTAATAAATTAATTATGTCATTTTCAAACAACGTTGATTCTATTGCTGCTATGCCATAATAGTATATTATATTATACGGTATAATTTATACCGTATATATTATACCGTATAATATACTATTATTTTATTTTGAAAGTGTGTTCATTTGCTATTTTTTAAAGGTCCCACTATGACTAATAGGGTTCGGTAAGTCAGATATTTCTATTGGTTTGGCTCGACTTTTTGACCTTCTGAAAATAATTGACTTAGTTTGGATTTTTTGTTTCTTCAAAAATGGCGTACAAAGTAGATTAGCTTTTTGCACGTTTCACAAAGATTGGCTTGGCTTGGCTTGGCTTGGCTTTCAAAAAGCTTTATGCCAAATACCATTCGTGCCGATCTCTGGTGACTATAACTAGTAGAACATGTGACAAACTTACCCTCTTTACATCGAGAGCGTCGGATTCCGGCGCACATGGGTTCTCGCAGGCCCAATGACGGCATGATTCGCAACCATTTGGGCACTCGGTGTGGCAAGGGCACGCTGAATAATTGTTTATTTTTTATTTAATAATAAAATAAATTTGAACTCTTTGATACAAAATACAATTAGCTTTTTTGGTACACAAAGGAAATTGATTTTGAACCAGTTAAAAAAAAGTAAACCCCGAAACCTGGACCGTGAAACCTCCCAACTTTATGACCGTGGCTTTAAATTCGCCATTTACGTAAAGCAACTACTGTATGTATTTTTTGAAAAATTTTTAGCGTGACACAATTATTTGTATCATCAGCCCGCAGGAGTCAAGTTTTTTCGCGGAATATACGGTACACCGAGTTATTTGTTATAACAAGATCTCATTTGTATTTTTTTTTATTGAATGTAAACATTATACATCGGGTGCGACGTTATGTTTCGTATGGCTTAACATAACCGTATCATAAGGGAATAAAGATATCCATACTGTATGGACCATACATGTATGAACCATACATATAACTATATTATCCATAACATATTGTCATAAAGTGTCCATTTTCAACTATTTTTGGGGGAGATTTGTTCACAAAAAAGCGTCCGTATTAAGCGTTAGGGCTCTATAATAAAACAAACGAAAATCGACAGATAACGGGGTCAAACGTAACGGCGGTGTGGTGCGTTTAAATTTTAATTTTAAAAATTAAGTTCCGTCAAAGAGTATACCTATTACTACACCACCTGTCTACGGGAGTTAAAAAAAACGATAAAAAACGTGTTAACTTTCATGAAGTTTGTTAACTTCCATGAATTTTGTTAACTTCCGTGAACTTTGTTAACTTCTAGGAATTTGTTAACTTCCATGAACTTTGTTAACTTCCATGAAATTGTTAACGTCCACGAACTTCTAGGAATTAACTTCTAGAAATTATGTTAACTTTAGAAAACAGTGTGCTAACTAAAATGGAAAAATGGCGCGAAGCGACTGTTAATTAACATGAATTTTGTTAACTTTCCGGTATTTCATTAAGTTTAGGGCCGTTAATTTCCGTAGACCGGCGGTGTAATATATAAATGTAATAGTTTTCCTTAAAATGGAAAACCAATTAATTTTTGTTAATTACCGGCTAAACAACTAAAAGCGGATCGTTGACAAGAAGTAACGCATGTTGAATCTGCTGAACACAGGTTAACGCAGTCGTGGTAACGTTCGATACAGTCTGCTTCGCAAAGTGCGGCGCTATCCAAGGAATCCTCGTCACATGATTGGTTGTATTTTGGACTACCGTTGGGCATTGCAAAAATGCGCCCGGTGAATTCGACCGGTAAGTTTTGCATAAAAGGTTTCCCGACATTTGAATGGTCAAATTGGCTGGTTGAATTTGACCGGTTGGTTTCGGCCAATGCCGATGCGATTGCTAAGATTGAAATTAAAATCATCTTTTCGATCGTCTGATGAGTTTTAGAGAAATTAGTGTGGAATTTATGAAAGTAATCATATGGCAAAATTCGCAGAAACTGGGCGTTACCGAAGACTCTGGAACATTTATTTCGAAATTTAAACAACAAAGTTAACTGCTGAAGAACATGTTTAGAAATTCGCAGGTCGAGGCAGTTCGTTTTGTAATTAAGTTTTGCGTACATAAACCACACTCAATATTCTCACGGTCGCAAATTAAACGTTTTTCGTGAGTTCAATGCTCGGACGTCATAGTAAGTCTCAACTGCTAGGGTGTTCAAAATCCAAACTCGAAGCGGTTACCAGTAATCCAAAGTTTTGATTCGAAACTCATTCGGTAAACGGTTTCAGATCGAAACACTTCAAGTTTCTGTACCGGTTATTGCCAGTTTTATGCTCCAAAGAACTATTTCCACAAATTATTTATTAAAAATACGTGAAAATATGTTAAAAATATTGAATTCCAACAAACTATTTTTTTTTATTTGCAGTCCTTGATTCCATATAGGCCGTTTTTGCTTCTCAAAAATGTGGTCGCTATGTGGTAAACGGCCGTAATGGAATTAGGGTGCCTTATGGGCCATAATAATATAAGTTATGGCGTTAATTCGGGACAAATTAAAATAAAAGGGCTTATTTAATTATAAAATGTTTATTTTACGACCTATTCCATGATTTATTTGTTAGTTGTGTAGTATAATGGTTATTTTAGACACTTGCATTGAAAAGCCTTATTTTTCAATGCGTTAATAAAAAACCTTTGCGTTAATAAAATAACCTTTTTGGGGAAAAGAGGTCGTTATGGGATTAACGACCGTTATGGAAGAGTCCCTTATGGAATCAAGGACTGTATCCAAGAATTCTAAACGCAATTTTCACAAATTTTGACAAATATTTACAATTTATTACAGTACAAGTAAAATCGTCATTTCCGTCGGATGGTGTTTGTCAAAATGTAAATTTAATTTTGCTTTATTTTTAAACTTCTTCCCGCATGTTATACATCGTGGCTTGAGTTGCGTGGGCTTTTTACTCGTGCACAATTTTTCCGGAAAATCTTCAAAAACGTCGTCGTAAAAATTTGGATCATAATCCGAAAGTACGATGCCGTCGAATGAATCCTCCAATGAGCATGGCGGCGCTTTGGGCAGTCGATTTTCACCAAAATCATTCTCCAATTTTTGCATTCATGGTCCCGTAGCCTATCGAAGTACACATCGAATCCAGTTTTGGGCGTTTTTTAAACGGAGTCGAACTCACAAATTCTTCCTGGTCCATTTCAAATCCGGTATAAATATGTTGATGCTCCATTTTTTGGTCGCTAGATTTTGATTATGCATTTCGTGGAAAAATGCGGACTTTTATGCCGAATGTTTGACGCGTGGGACCATCTAGCGGCGCCGGTGGCTAATTAAAATTAGCCAAATTATACCGACTAATTGGACAATCTGACAAACAGCCGGGCGGGTCTTTAGGGCAAAGCCGATAGCTGATGATAATTATTATCAGCCGAAAATCACCTGGGAAAATCTTTTTCGTATTTGTTTCTGTTTGCATTTTGTGATTGCATTTTATATTTTCCCAGAACCAGATATGTATTTGTTTTATGCCATCCTTTAATGACCTTCACAAATTAGACTTTCCCGCTAAACAAAAACAAAAATTATAATAATTTGGGAAAAAAATTATTTTGATGGAATAAAATGTAAATTTGTTTTTTTATTAAAGTTACTAAAATTTGTTTAAAATAAAATGGTCGCGAAAAAAAAAACCATGTGGTCGCGAAACCATCTTTTGAACAACGATTCGCGACCAAACGGTGTCCGTAACGAAATAATATGAACGACGGAATTTTGGACAAATTTTGGATACAGTAAAATATCAAAAAAACTGGTCAAAATTATACACAAAAATTATTACCATTATTGGTAAAATTATTTGGATCTGTTCAAATATTACACACACCCCCTCTACGGGTTACCATTTTGCAGTTGCCTTGTGAGTTAATAATTACCCAAAAACTCGGAAAAGACGCACAAAAAACATAAAAGAGATTTTTTGTAAAATTACAGTCCTTACACCCACAACGGCCGTTTTCGGTTCTCAAAAAAAGCGGCCGTTTGGAGATCAATGGGCTGATTTTCCCTCGTCATGAGGGTGAAGGGTACTTTGGCGACCATTTGTGGTCGCGAAAAAACCCCGTTTATGAGTACTTTCGCGACCACACAATATGGTCGCGAATTGTTGTTCAAAATATGGTTTTGAGACCACATGGTCCCGAAATGGTGTTTTAAACAAAGTTTCGCGACCATTTTTTTCTACTTACAAACAGTGGTCGCGAAATTTATTTTATATTTTGAACAACAATTCGCGACCAAATAGTGTGGTCGCGAAAGTACTCATAAACGGGTTTTTTCTCGCGACCACAAATGGTCGCAAAAGTACCCCAGTCCGTCATGAAGGCCTCATGGAGTTAATTTGTGACAAATTTATTTAAAAATTGCTTATTAAATTTGACCTCATTACTTATTGACAAATTCCATATCCATTAATCTACCTAAAACTCATAGAATGCGAAAAATTCAAACTCCCGTGATATCGTAACAATTCATATGTTGGTGACGCATTCTAGTCAAACAGTGTATAATGCAATGGACTTAACTACCTCGTAAAAAGTTTGACAAAAATGTAGAAGAAAATTAACTCCATTTACACCATTTCTGTTTTTGGACTTTGAGGATTTTTTTTTTGACAGAGGAAAAAAGTTTAAAAAATAAAGATGGTGCTGCCCATGCGCAGAGTCATTATCAATGCGGTATTTGCGACATTATCGGTTGCAGTCGGCTGCATTATTGGCTGGTCATTTAGGAAATGCTTAATATATTTTATGTCACGAAATTTTGAAAAAAAAGTCGATAAAAAATCTCCAGAAAAACCCATAAAAAATGATCGCAAAAATGGAAAAGAATCTTTAAAAAATATTTCGAAAAAAAGTTTCAATACTTTAGGAAAAAAAATAATTTTGGAAACAAAAAAAAAAAATTGAAATTTTTGGTAAAAACAAAGAATTTTCGAAAATAAAAATTTGTATTTTTTTAACTTTGAAAACTATTTTTCTGGGAAAAATAAGATTAAAAACCTTTCGAAAATAAACATTTGGGATAAAAAAAGCCGGAATTTTTTTTCGAAAATTTACTTTTGGGATTAAAAAAACCCGGAAATTTCTTCGAAAATTTACTTTTGGGATAAACAAAAAAGCCGGATTTGTTTTCTAAAATTAACTTTTGGGGTAAAAAAGCCAGATTTTTTTTTCTAAAATTAGCTGTTGGGATAAAAAAACTTATAAATAATTCATCTATCACCTGGTACTTTTTGTATTTGACGAGTTACGAAAATGCCGAGTTTTCCTTTTTTTCAATTTCGCAATACAATTTTACAATATAATTTTGTCAATATTCAAAGCACCATTTTAGCGTGGGAAATACTAACGTTGGTGGAATTTCGGATTCAACCCGCGAAAGTCGGGCGGAGTTTCATAAATTTATTAGTCCTAGTCGAATCAAATCGCTTATTGAGGAGTTCACCGAACACAGAAACAATTCCGCATATGGACTGATTGAGTCCGAAACTGATCTCGCCTTCAAAGTTATGAAATATTTTCAAGATAAATGCGATGAATATGAAGTCACCAAGGTAATTAATGAAAAATATATTCGGAGGGTGGATATAATACTTATGTACTTAACTCTCAGGGGGAAGGAGTTTCTGGGAACCCGTAGGGGGAAAATGCGTGTAAATAAACACGCACTTATAAAAATCACAATAATTCAAAAAAACTGGTAAAAGCAAGTTGTAGAGCTCAAACTACGTCGATCTGACTATTCAGAAATTGATTTGGGCCACCAGGGCCCCCTAGACAGCTGTTTGAAATCTCCAACTTACGCAAAAAACACCGTCAATCGAATTTTCTCGAAAAGTTGAAGGGGGTCACCAATACCCGTTTGGCCCTACGGGGCCTCCATATGCTTTAAATCGACGAAAAACAAGTTGCGTGTCTATATACACGCACTTCCCCTGGGAGTTAATATAAGGGTCGGTTAACAATTTTCGGAAAATGCCCCTTATTAAGCAGACCGACCTTTATTAAGGACATCCTAGATTAGGCGAGTTTAGTGTCGCCAGGTAATTACAAATAATAATACAGTCCTTACTCATTTATCGGAGGTTTTCGGTTCTCCACAATAGCAACCGAAAAAGGAGCATCGTCACAAAAAGGACCATTTTTCTATTACAATGGCCCCATTTTGGCCGAAAAAGCGGCCGATAAATGAGCAATCGTCCGATAAATGAGTAAGGATTGTATATGCAAACCACAGAGTCCTATCGTTGGTCCTATTATGATTGGGCCCCATTTTGGTCAAAATTAAAATTCTTGTGAATCACAATGTTCATTTCTATGAGCATTCTCAAAGCTCAGCGTTTTTGCTCGGAACTTTGAATTACGATCAGCTGCGATTGTTTTCTTTCGAACAAAAGTGAAAATTTTTCAAAGTTATTTTTACGAGTTGACACAACAGTGTTTGGATATTGCCACATATCAGAGGGCACTACCGGAAAACGGAGAAACACGAAAACTGGGAAACAGGAAAAAGGAGAAAAATTTTATCCGTTTTCCGGGAGTGCCTATCAGAGTTATTAATCAATAGAATAAATGGGAGATTTTAGACTTTCCAAAGGTTCAGACAATTTTTTGCTACTGTTGGATTCAAGAGCAAAAAGTACGTCAAGTAGGATGGGTTTGATACAAAAAAATTTGATTCATACAGTATGATGCAGTTCGATAAAATAATATCTATCCCGTGATAAACAAAATTGGACACATACATCCCCTAACAAGTTAACTCGACACAAATTATCTGAACAAAGTTGGGCTATCTTAACTCTCAGGAGGAAGGAGTTTTTGGGAACCCGTAGGGGGAAATGTGTGTATATATACACACATTTGAAAAAATCACAATAATTCGCAATAATTCAAAAAAACTGGTAAAGCCAAGTTGTAGAGCTTGTCAAACTACGTCGATCTGACTATTCAGAAATTGATTTGGGCCACCAGGGCCCCCTAGAGAGCTGTTTGAAATCTTCAACCTACGCAAAAAATAACACCGCCAATCGAATTTTCTCGAAAAGTTGAGGGGGGGGTCACCAATACCCGTTTTGCCCTACGGGGCCTCCATATGCCTTAAATCGACGAAAAAACAAGTTGTGTGTATATATACACACACTTCCCCCTGGGAGTTAACACGTTTTAGACCACAACGTATCGTAAATTCCAATTATCTAACCAAACGCGCCATTATCTTAACACTTTTTGAGCAAAATCAATTTACTACTATTAATTTTATTTAAAATAAAATTGATGGGAAAACAGGGCCCAGTTAACCGTCCGGCCATCACTATTAACTGCACACCCGGTGTCTTATAAATAAATAATATGGTTTTAATAAGCGTGATCCTGACGAGTTTCATTTGTCATATAAAATTATGGTATTTTGCCAAAATCCTTGTACCCAATTCGCATATTTATCCCCCTAAAAACGTGTCCATAAAATATTATTGCGGAAGGAGCAAAAAATTTGGGGTGAGTTGGCTTGAAAAGAGGCCAAAAAACTTTAGTTCAAATACGGTTTTGACTCACTCAATACAGTGCCATTTATCCCTCAATAAAATTTCGCCTTCCGCAGTAAACTTTATTGGACACTTTTTTCAGCGATTTTTAAAATTTATTAGTGCCAGTTAGACAAATAGAGCTCTCGTTTGCGAGTACTTTTGTGCATTAACACAATACAAACTTTTTTTATTATGAAAGACTACATGGAGACTGATTTCGGATTCCAAAATTAAGGACGGCCAGGACAGTTGTTTACAAATAAAAAAACTGAACACCAGAAAAGTCCACTCTAATACTTTGGTTTCTTTTAGTTAAAATAAGAATTGGACAGGTCAAATTTTCGAAAAAAACTGTTTTGGCCATTGTACTCAGAANAGTAAATAACTAGTCTAAACATGTTAAAAATTAATAATCGAAAAAAAATATAATTTTAGTATTTTTTTTTTCTTTTTTTGGCGCCGCGCACCATTTGATGATAATGAAAACTTATATATTTAATTTTTCTAACATTATTTATACTTTTTTTGTATTCTTGAGTAAATTCCGAGTCTGAATATATAAAAAAAAATTTGAAATCTGAAAAAATATGATTTTAGTCTTTTCTTTTTTTTCCTGGAGGGCCGCGTACCATTTAACGATTATGAAGACTTAAAAATATTTTTCAGTATTAAAAATATTTTCTCGTATTCTTGAGCGAATGACGAGTAGCGTTAAAGATAATTTACCCGTATTAATAGCTTGTTTGTTTTTTGTGTGCACCAAAAATGGGACACATAACAAGGTACATCCCCTAACAAGTTAACTCGACACAAATTATCTGAACAAAGTTGGGCTATCCTAACACGCTTTGGACCACAACGTATCATAAATTCCAATTATCTTCCAAACGCGTCATTATCTTAACGCTTTTTAAGCAAACACTTTTTAAGCAAAATCAGTTTAGTACAAAATAAAATTGAGGGGAAAACAGGGCCCACTTAACCGTCCGGCCATCACTATTATTAACTCCACACCCTAATAAATATATAATATGGTTTTAATAAGCGTGATCCTGACGAGCTCCATTTGTCATATAAAATCATGGTATTTTGCCAAAATCTTTGTACCCCATTCGCATATTTATCCCCCCAAAACGTGTCCATAAAATATTATTGCGGAAGGAGCAAAAAAATTTGGGGTGAATTGGCTTGAAAATAGGCCAAAAAACTTTAATTCAAATACGGTTTTGACTCGCTCAATACAGTGCCATTTATCCCTCAATAAAATTTCGCCTTCCGCAGTAAACTTTATTGGACACTTTTTTCAGCGATTTTTAAAATTTATTAGTGCCAGTTAGACAAATAGAGCTCTCGTTTGCGAGTACTTTTGTGCATTAACACAATACAAACTTTTTTATTATGAAAGACTACTTGGAGACTGATGTCGAATTCCAAAATTAAGGACGGCCAGGACAGTTGTTTACAACCAAAAAAACTGAACACCAGAAAAGTCCACTCTAATACTTTGGTTTGTTTTAGTTAAAATAAGAATTGGACAGGTCAAATTTTCGAAAAAAACTGTTTTGGCCATTGTACTCAGAAACAAAAAGTAGAATATAGGGACCGAGGTTAGTTTTGCGCCAAGTTCAACGGGTCACGTGATAAATTAAGATAAATAAGGATAAGTTCTGGAGGGCCTACGGTGAAAATTTCCCGGCGGATTTGAGATTTTCTGATGATTACCTCAAAAAACGCATAAAAAGTTGAAAAAATCATTTAACCCCTAGATATATTGTTTTTCGTTTGGCCAAAAACCATGCCTTTATCCTAATTTACCATATGACCCGTTGAATTTGGCGCAAAACTGACCTCGGTCCCTATATTCTACTTTTTGATTCTGAGTACAATGGCCAAAACAGTTTTTTTCGAAAATTTGACCTGTCCAATTCTTATTTTTCTTCTTCTTTAAGAACCCTAATAGGGTTCCGCTGTAGTTTTTTAATACAAAAAAACTCTCTGTAATCAGACAATCACCAGACCATTATGTAAAAAACCTTAGCGAATATTCGGTTTGAGAAATTTCTATACGTCGAAAATTATTTTGTGTTGTACAGTAAAAATGTAAATAGTGACAGACGATTTATTCACATCAAATCAAAATGGACTGCCAAAATTTATTTTTGGATAATTTGGGATTTTTTTTTACAACGCCTAACCTGAACAATTGTTTTTCACAAAAATTTAAGATAATTTAGTAGAGCATTTTTCAAAATAATTAGAAAATGCCATACATTTCGGGCTAAAAAGTGGTAAAATAACCCAACTGTGTGACACAGTCTGTGCCAAGATAACTGATTAGGGGGTGTATTTTTATTTTTTTGAATGACGATTCATTGTTTCAAGTCACAAACTGATCCGAATTTTAACTACGCAGGTTGCCGGATAATAGCACGAGGGGGAATTTTAATGAAAAATTCTCCCCAAATCCCCGCTCTTATTGTTATCTGGCAGTTCATTTGTACCGTCACTCCGGGATATATGAGTTAGTAATTTGTTTACAGTTTTAAGAGAAACAAGGTTTTTGATGAAAAGATTTAACCTAATAGGGTGCCGGATAATTGCGCAGTGTTAGGCGGAAAAGCGAAAAAAAAATCCGTAAAAAACCTGCCGGATCGCAGTCGGTGTATAAATTATATGTATTATACAATTTGCAGTCGGGTTTCAGGGTTAATAAACGAAACGTGTTTTTACCAACGATATTTCTAACATAAATTTAAAATTTAAATTTTACATTGTTTAAATAAAGCTGGGAAAAGTGACATTAACCTCTTTGGGCGGCATACGTTCAAAATGTAAGTGCAAAATTAATAGGCCATTAAGTTTATGGCGTAATTTACTTTTTTTTTATATTTTAAAGATTTTAAGGATGTTCTTTTTAAGGCCAATAACTTACAGTTTTCGAGAAACTTTATGGACAAAAATAGCTTCTTTCTTCATTGGAATTCATTGGCCGTGTATTGAAAAATAATGAAATTATTAAAAAAAAAAACGCGAAACAATTGTAGAAAAAAAAAATCGTCCAAAAGGCGAGTACGGGGTTCGAACCCGCGACCCCTTCATTACGAGTGAAGTGCTCTACCACTGAGCTAACCCGCCACGATTTTCCGACCACAAAAAACGCTTCACAAATTGATCACATTAACTATTAACGCCAAAACCGGCATTTTTTATAAATAATTTATTCCTCGAAAATACTAAATTGTAAATAATTATTTTTAGTACGAAATTTTAATTTCAACTGGTAAAGGAGACAATGGAGATGATAAAACACAAGGTAGTTTTTCCAGGAGAAAAAATAGATTGTTTGAATTGCGTACCCGATAAAGCGCTTTATTGCATAGCCTATCTAACAAAAATGTAACCTTAATGTATCATAAATGTATCATAAATGTAACATAAATGTAACATAAATGTAACATAAATATACATAAACATTTTAGAACATTTTAGAATATTTTAGAACAATTTAGAACATTTTAGAACATTTTAGAACATTTTAGAACATTTTAGAACATTTTAGAACATTTTAGAACATTTTAGAACATTCTAGAACATTTAAAAACATTTTAGAACATTTTTTGATTTTTTTCAATTTTTTTTGAATTTTTTGAATTTATATTTAGAATGAGAGGTCTGTAATGAGATTTTGTTTCTCAAAAAATAAATTTCTATGTATTATGTAAAAACAAACACGTTTGAACATGAGTTTTATGTTTTTATCGCAAATTTTTCACTAATTGTCGTAAAGTTGAGTTAATTCAATTCCTGGTCCTTTAGATAAAGTCAAAAAAACACAATTCCGATTTTGGGTCTGTCAGACGGAATGCTAACAGACAGGAAGTTGGTAATATCCCAAATCGGTACCCGGGGCGTNCATATAAGATGGTAAATAAAGTCCATTGAAATAAAAAGAACACAAGAAAAATAGTTTGACAACCGAAATAGCATCAGAACTATTCACAATTTCAACATATATTGAGACCCGTTAAAGTTCAAAATTTCTAGATTTTTCGTGCGTTATCAATCCACATGAACTTGGAAACACCGTCTACCGTCTGTATAGCTTTCATACGCATATGACTTGATAACAATGTGGCTGAAAACGAAAATTAAGATAATGTCATTCCTAGGGTGGTTACCACTTTTAAACGTGAGAAGTGGAAAAGTTGACGAAGTTAAAATGGAAAAAAAAAACTTATGACCGACGACTTTCTGAAAAAAAATAAGATAAGAGAAAAAATGAGAAGTGAAAAAATGAGGTTTTAGTCGACCTTTAGTCGCTTTAGTCGTTTGACAAAAAGCTTTGTCTTTAGTTTGTCTTTAGTCGATTTCGAAAAAAAACCTTTGTCTTTGTTTGTCTTTAGTCGATTTTGAAAAAAACCCTTTGTCTTTGTTTGTCTTTGTCGACTAAAGACTTTAGTCGACTAAAGCCTAAAGGCTTTAGTCCGTTTTACCAACCCTGACATAAATGTAACATAAATGTAACATAAATGTAAAATAAAATGTGTATATTTATAATTTTATGAAATTATATGTAATTTTATAGAATTTTGAAGACTTTTAGAACATTTTAGAACACTTTAGAACACTTTATGAAATTTTAAGGATTTTTAGGACATTTTAGAACACTTAGGACATTTTAGAACGCATTTTAGATTATTTAACATTTAAAAATATTCTAGACCATTTTAGAACATTTTAGAACATTTTAGAACATTTTAGACATTTTAGAACATTTGAGAACATTTTAGAACATTTTAGAACATTTTAGAACATTTTAGAACATTTTAGAACATTTTAGAACATTTTAGAACATTTTATGATTTTTTTGAATTTACATACAAAATGATAGGTCTGTAATTAGATTGTGATTTTTCAAAAACTAAATTTCTATGTATTATGTAAAAACAAACACGCTTGAACATGAGTTTAATGTTTTTATCGCAAATTTTTCACTAATTGTCGTAAAGTTGAGTTAATTCAATTCCTGGTCCTTTAGATAAAGTCAAAAAAGCATAATTCCGATTTTGGGTCTGTCAGACGGAATGCTAACAGACAGGAAGTTGGTTATATCCCAAATCGGTACCCGGGGCGTTATTAATAGCTGTTTAGTGTTTAATCAATAATTCACATAAAGTGACACGGAATGTTTAAAGTGACACAAAAAATAAACCTCCAAAAAAACTGAAAGGGGTCAAGCATGGTTACATTATTTACGATGGGGAAATTGGAAGTGGAATTTTGAAACAATACGACTTATCAAAACAGTTACACTTGACAACTAAATCCAACATACCGTTTGTTTACAAAGAACCCCCCGCCCAGTTATCTGGCCGATTTTTTACTCAAAAACATTTTGTTATGTAATATTGGTCAAAGAACAGCGTATGGTTGTATATTATATTGATAGTATTTTTTTTTTGAAAAATAGGGTCACCAACGTCCTTAAGTTCGTGAGGCCGTGTCTAACAATTACAAGATACACTTCCATATGAGCCGGTAGCGTTCGTCGCATTTTCGGAACACTGCATATGAGTCATATGATATGACTATGAAAAAAGTCATACAACTAACGTTTAAAACCTAATAAACCATTTTAATAAAAATCGTCCCAAATTAATCTCATGAGGGGCGCTAATCCCATGACGGCCGTTCATCCCATAACGGCCGCTTTTTTCAAAAACCGTAAATGGCCGTTATTGGAGTAACTTACTGCGAGTAAGGACTCTATTATCGAAGTTTGTATACACCGGGTGCGCAGTTATCGGGCGGGTTTCGCGACAAAAAAAAACGCACGATAACTGCGCAGGATGCCCGATAACTGCGCAGGGCGTAGGCGACATAGTGGAAAAAGATGCAAAAAAACTCCGCCCGATAACATCAAGTATATGTTTTTGTGTTCTGCAAGTTTTTTAGTTTTTTTATCATAATGATTTTCAAATGTTAAATATAAACGAGACAGGCTTAATTTTCCGTAGAAATAGATCTTTGATATAACTTAAATTTAAAAGTCTTTTTTTTTCGAGCTTTACATCAGAATAAATTTGTATTGTTCTGAAAAAAAGTACTTTTGAGAATGTTTCGGAGGAAATAATACTCTTATCTGAGACTTATACGTCCTTAATCGCGCGGTTTTCTGAGATTATCGTTGTCAAGTTCACGATAAAGTCGAGCTACATTGCGTACTCAAATTCCAAAGAAAATCTAAATGGCACAATTTTCACTCTCGGCACGGATCTTAATTTGTCGAAAATAACTTTGATTTGATTACCAAAAATAGTTTAAGTTAACACATTTCTCAAAAAAATGTTAACTCATTTGTTATGCGTGACCAGTGCTCATTGAGCACCCACATCATAAAAGTGTTTATACAAACTTGATCTTGATTTTCTTATAAAATTTAATTTAAAATTTGTCAAAAATTCGATTTA
Source organism: Oikopleura albicans (assembly GCA_004367875.1). Classification (NCBI taxonomy): domain Eukaryota; kingdom Metazoa; phylum Chordata; class Appendicularia; order Copelata; family Oikopleuridae; genus Oikopleura; species Oikopleura albicans. Next base: position 19,504 of record SCLG01001061.1, read on the forward strand.
TTCCATCTTTTTTTGAATCAAAATTTCAAAATTTTAAACATAAATTTTAAATCTATTACAAATAATTTGTTTGTTCAATAAACCGCCTAACCAGTTATAGTAACAAAATTATGTTATGTTATTGCTTTTTGATACGAAAGTTTTTAGGTTTCCGCCCAACCCTATCCAGTTATGTATGTTAATAATATTTAATTATGTTAACAAAATTTAATTATCTCAACGAAATTAAGTTATGTTAACAAAATTCAATTATTTTAAAATTCAATTATTTTAAAATTCAATTATTTTAACGAAATTTACTAATGTTAACAAAATTAAATCCCATAATGGTAACAGTTGTTGAGAATACCATAACTAATGGTCCTTTACTGTTAACACTGGTTAGGTGGTGTATGATAGGTTAACAAAAACTCAAATAAGATCCTTATTTGATCACGGCAGAAAAGAAACCGTCCCAAATGGGTCAATTTGCCTCACAGAAACTGGGCATTTCGACGTGGCGGAAATTGTGCAAAATGCGGAGCAAAGCGGATGCGTGGGTTTATTTTTATATCCCGATTTGGAAATTTTCACGGATTTAAACGAAAATGACACGCAATATGGAAGTGCAAATTTTCACCGCGGCGATCCGTCAACGGCCGGCGCCATTCCGGCAATGCGGGAAAATTCGAATCGAAAAACCGCTGAAGAACTTATTTCCGAAGGTCATCGGATTAGATATTGATTAAGTGGACTTATGTGCCATTTGGCACTCCCTGTTTTCAATTTCAAATTATTATTCTCAGAAGTTAAATTTTTCGTGGCTTTAGAACATTGTAGTGATTTGGCAAAAACGGATTTTCTGGGCCAAAAACTATACTAACCAGTTATCATAACACTAGTTATACTAAAGTTGGGTTATAATAAAGTTTGGTAAGTCGGGTTATCTTAACACTTTTTGAACTGAAACGGATCGCGGTTTCCCATTATCTTACCAAACGCCCTACCGACTTACCACTCCATTATCTTAACACTTTTGGAGCAAAACAGTTGTTAATATAACTGATTAACGGGTGTATATCAAAGCATTTTCCCTAAATGTTTAATCAATGAACAGGACTTTTGCCGAGCATTCCGATTCATCCCATTTCAAAAGCTCAAGCCGATGAGCTGTTAACCGTTGCCCACCGAAATGTCACAATGAGTACCGATATGTACACGAGAATTGTCGAAATTCAAATTCCCGTGTGTTACTTTTACGGCAGTTTTAGCCCCGATCGATATATTCTCGTCGGAGCACAGATAGGGTGTACAAACCAGTTTTCAACAGGAGAAAACGTTCTGGCGAAAATTTCAAATAAAATGTTTAAAGAAAATTTATAATAAAGTTTGGTAGTTTTCTACCAATTTGGTAGACAACGTTTTTGAAAAATAAATTTTTTTCGAAGAAAAAATTGCCACACAAATTGCATTTTGTTATTGGTTGAAATTTTCAATATGAAAAACCTCAAAATTTTTTAACCATTTAGCCGAACATTTAACATTTATATTGAAACTACAATGTCCCTTGGGAGTTAATTCGTTTCAGAACTAATAAAAAAAATGTAATAAATATCCAAAAAAGTGTTATCTCAATTGCAAACTGTTAATTCACATGGGTAGTGCGTAGGCGGAAATACTGAAAAAAGACAAAAAAAGGACAAAAAAAAGTGTTAATTCAACTGCAAACTGTTAAGTCAAATGGTGTTAATTCACATGGTTAGGTGGTGTATTTTATCCTTGGACATAATATTTATTAATATAAATATTTGTTGTCGAGGGAACATTTGAAATTTTGTTTGGATACCCTAAAGTCAGCGGGATACATTTTCTCATGGAATGTCAGACGCAATTACTGGAGTGGTCGCTCAAATGGAAATGGTAAATGTGATAAATCAGATGCGCGCAGACGGATGGGATAATAAACGGACGCTTGTTTTTCCCTCTTGGGGCGTCTCCGAATACGGACTTATTGGAAGCTACGAGTGGGCAAATCAATATAGTAATAGACTGAAAAACATGTAAGTTTTTGAAAAATGTCTAATTTTATGTGATAAAACAAAATTATATTCTTCGGAGTTGGAAGACGTAAGTGTATTTAAAATTTTTTTTCATGATATTTATTTTTATGGTGCACACGAAGACATAATTACATGAAAGTTTCCAGTTGAAACCATTAAAAAAATTCTTTAACATAAAAAAATCGTCAACAGAAAAAAGGAAAAAATTCAAAAAGACAGCGCTACCACTCTAATTATGCTCGGGCAGTGAAATAATAGGAGGAGAGGAAACGGCCCAATCAGAGGCGCCAACTCAACCCACGCTTACCACCCAATAGGGTTGGCAGACCAAAACATATCAAAACAAAGAACAATAGGTCTATTCAATAGTCACCACCGACATTAAAATACTGATTAAGTTTCCCTTTTTTCGAAAATAGAAAAGTAGAAATAACGATAATCAACTCATATTTATAAAAATTAATTTTGAATTGAAAAATCCGATCATGAATATGAAAAACTGAGAACTCAACAATTAAAATTGTCATCTCCAAACAAACAATATTTTACATGTAGCTATAAATTAGCTATAAATAATATTATAGCCTATAATGGTGATCAAGCTTCCTAGTTTGAGTTGCTTTTTCCAAAAAACACTTTTTATTAGGAGATATGTGTAGTCGACCACATTAAAGTGGCGTTATGAGTTAAGAAAATGGGCAAACTAATGCCGAACTTATCTAAATAAAGTTACTTTGATAAAAATTCAACTTCGGCATTTGACGATAAGCTTGTAATGTTCAGTATGATTTCAAAATGATTACTTACGCGTAGAATGTCTACGAATTTTTAAAAGTGAGATATATATTTATTTAACTATATTAGGGGAGTAAATCCATATAAACAACGTCTGGAAACCTAATTTTCATGGCAAAAAAAACATGAAAATTACATCAACAAAACACAAAAAACGTTTTTGACCCAGTTAAGATAATGCTTAGGGTATAAATC